>SRQG01000391.1:0-25072 GCA_018360325.1 Claviceps aff. humidiphila group G2b | reverse complement strand
ACATTTTGGTGGTCGATTACGTCAATTGGAACGTTATGCAGGAGAATGGGTTGTGTCGAGACACGACATGATTAGTGGATTTCGCTCTAGGATTTTTGAGACCCCACTGTAGGTACCTCCTACTATAGGTACTACCTCCTAGGTATTTCGTTCTCCTTTCTTTTTGCTCATCTGATTTATTTCCTTACGCTTTAGGTACGCTCGTGATAGGTTAGGTAGGTAGGTAGCATGATTAGCATCTACTTCCTCATTCTGGCCCTCAGTGCTCACCATATATGTCTTGTCGCTTCTGTCTTCTTTTCTCGTGCCCCCTTCACGAATCACCCAGGAGGTAGTCAGCGCCCTCTGCCAATTCGACTCCTACAAGTCCTATCTCGCCTCAATGTCGGAAATTCGGAATCTGCCAGCAACCCGGCATCTACAGCCCCCCGGTATGTGATCGGTAGGTAATGCAAGACACACACGTGGGTGTCCCCCGCCGATGAGGCGATCCAAATCCCCCTGTGACCTGTCCAGTATCCAGACTCCACGCTCGCTCCCCGTTGTCCACAGTCCCCGATCATACATCCCGTCATGATCCCGGTGAGGTACGTATGTATGTACCTAATGTACCTAAGGTACCTAACGGAGTATGTACATGTGTATGTGTGGTGGGTCTGCAGCTCGACAGCACCGTAACCTCTGTAGGCACTCCGCAGAGACTCCAGGAGTCTCTGGAGTTTCCCAATGCCGCGACTCTGAGACAACTGCGTAAGAGCATGCATAAAGTATCGACCCACGTATCAAAATCACGCGTTCAACTCGTATGATGGCGGGCAAATCACCGCAAACAGGCCATCAACAATCGCTACCTCACATCTTCCATATCGTCCACATTGATACTGTCACCTGTGATTATTGATACATATAACCATGCCGTGTTCTCCCTCTCAAACAGCATGCTTTTCATCATTCATCCATTCAACTTCACATTTACCTACTACACATCAGTGGACACTGGACAGTGAACACACAAATACCAGTCCACCTCTACCTGCCTACCTACCGCCTAGTCTCACTCTCACGTCCGCGCACGCAGCCACTTCCCTTTCCTGCTTTTGTCCAAGTAACCTCCACTTGTTACGCCACATTGAACGGACAAAGCGTTCAAGTTTCAACAGACTCACAGAGTAGGTGCGAAAGATTCCAAAGCCAGAAGCTAGAACCCAGGGACGAGAAGGTCTAGGTATTTGCCCAGGCCCTTTTTCTTAGCTGCTGTTTTAGCTGCGTCTTTTGCAGCCTCCAAGGTTAGTCTGTTCTAGAACTTCTAGGCGCCGGTGCCCCTCTGCTGGTGTTGGGTATGCGGTGTGTCCGTGTCAGCAACGGCTTGGCCGTGTTTACAGTTTTCCCTGCCTGCCATTGTGCTTGTGCTTTTGATTCCATTTGTTTTGGGCATTATGTTTTTGAGAGGTCTCGTCTGGATAGCCTTATATGTGTAACGGTCCCTTGCGTGGGCCATCTGTCGTGTCACTTTGTTTCAGATTTTCTGCTGTGCAGTGTACGAGGCCGTTTTGGTGTGCTTGTTTGATAATACCCCCGACCGGAGCTTTCCACTCTTTGACATTTTCACACTTCATTCTTCATTCACGTTACTTTTTTTCCATTCTTCTAATCAATTTCTCATTCTTTACTCCTTCATTCTTACTTACATCTTGCTCTCATTCACACACTGCATTTCCATCTCGCTCACACCGTACACCGGCATTTGTAAGCTGACCGAGTCTGCTCGCCGTCTTGCTAGAATCTAGATCAGCTACATACATCACCCATCTACAGAACTGAGAAAAGCAAGATGAAGATCCTCTTCTTTTGCACCGCGCACAACTCCCTCTCCCAGCGGCTCTACCTCGTTCTCTCAAGACAACATTCCGTCACCGTCGAATATGCCCTCTCTGCGGAAACCATGCTCGAGGCCGCCGACCTGGTGCAGCCCGACCTCATCATCTGCCCCTTTCTCACGTCCTTGGTTCCGCAAAAGGTGTACGAGGCCTACTTGACCCTCATTGTTCACCCGGGCCCTCCAGGAGATGCTGGCCCCAGCGCGCTCGACTGGCTTCTCATGGGAGACGACGGCACAGAAGCAGACAGCCAGGCTCTACTGGACGACGATTCGCGCCTCAACCCCCTCGGAAGAAGCCATTGGGGCGTCACAGTCCTACAGGCAACCGCCGAGTTTGACGCCGGCCCCGTATGGGCCTTTGACCAGTTCGCCGTCGACATCAACGACCCTCGCGTCACGAAATCAAGTCTCTACCGCGGTCCCGTCACGCGCGCAGCCATTGCAGCTACCCAAGCGGCAGTCGCACGCATCGATGCCGCAGCCACTCTATTCGCAGCCGTCTCCGGCGCACCCGCATCGCCGCCCCCAACGCCCTTGACGTCTCTCACGCCCTCGGCTGATCGGGTTGACCATAAGGGCCGCAGCCGCCACGGCATCGTCCCGGCACTGACTGCCCATGCCGAGTTTGCGAAAACGTCCGTCACCACGAAGCAGCCTTTCCTGGGCGGCACTACCCGCCACAGACCCCTTCTCAAGGCCGCCCAGCGTGACTTCAACGTCAAGACACACGCGGCGGCTGCCATCTCTCGCAGGATCCGCAGCTCTGACTCCCAACCAGGATGTCTGAGCGGCGTATTTGGTCGCAAGCTCTATTTGTACGGCGGCATGATTGAGGATCCCACCCTCCTTTCCTGCACTGGCCAGAGCATTCCCCCCGGTAGTATTGTCGCTGTGCGAGATGAGGCCGTCTGCATCGCGACCTGCGACAACAAGGGCATCTGGATCACGCATATCCGCCAGGTTAAGACCAAGACCCAGGTAGCGCTTTGGCCTAAAGTCCCTGCGGCCTCTGGTCTGAGCCAGCTAGGCCTCCTGCCTGCGATGCCTGCTTCGTCTGAATCTCTGCTCCCGCAGGTGGCGGCGGATCGGTGGTCAAAGTCGTACCATGGCACTTTTCAGGATATCTGGGTTGACTTTGTGTCTGATGGGCAGAAGCGCATCGCGTACCTGTACTTTGACTTGTACAACGGCGCGATGAGCACATCTCAGTGCCGCAGAATGGTGCAGTGCCTTGAGGACATCATGGCCTCTGATGAGGCCTCGGATGCTGCTGATGATACGTCTGCGTCTGTGCCTCCTCTCGCGGCGGTCGTGCTCATGGGCGGAGATGGCTATTTCAGTAACGGCGTGCATCTGAATGTCATTGAAGCAGCCGCGGACCCAGCCCTCGAGTCCTGGTACAACATCAACGCTATTAACGACGTCGTCCAGAAGATGCTCCAGGATTTTCCCTCCCAGGGAATCACGACTGTGGCTGCTCTCCGGGGGAACGCTGCGGCGGGGGGCGTTGCCCTCGCGACGGCATGTGATCTCGTCGTTGCAGGCCCAGATGTTGTCCTGAATCCTGCATACAGAGCTCTTGGCCTACATGGCTCAGAGTACCACAGCGTTAGCTATCCCGGTCGATGTGGTGCATATGGTGCCCGCACGGCGCTCCGGTCGATGACGCCTCTGAGTGCGCATGATGCTCGGGATATGGGCCTCGTGGACCATGTGCTCTCCCAGCAGGAACAGGAACAGGAACAGCAAGCACCATCCCCAGAGTCCCTCGATGCCAGCATGCGGCGCTACATTGAGGGCCTTTTCCTTTCCTCTCGAGATGGTTCCCCCAGTGGTGTCCTGTCCACGCGGGTGGGCGCCTGGAAGCAAAACGTTGATACTTCCCCCTCTGCGCTGGCGCTGGCCCGAGCTACAGAACTGGGCCAGATGTCCATGGACTTTTGGAGTGCTCGCTCAGAACGCTATCATACCCGCCGGGCGGACTTTGTGCGCAAGGCGAAACCTGCGTGCACGCCTTTGCGGTTTGCGACGCATAGGCGGGAGCAGGGCATGTTGGATGAGGAGGAGCGGGATGAGTATGACTCGATTGATTGGTTTGTGGAGAAGTCGAAGAGGGCTCTCAAGAGGGACATGTCGGAGAAGATGATCAATTTGATTCGGGATTTCAGGAATACATGTGATGGGCGGGAGGAGGGTGTTGGTGTGAAGATGGGGGGTGAGTTGCGGAGGGATGCGCATATGCCGTTGACGCCTTCGACGCCTATTTTTCCGTGTTATTATGGTGCGTGAGGGATAATGGTGGTCAAGTTCTTTCTTTTCTTTTCTCTTCTCTTCTTTGACGGCCTCGATTAGGTATGCTTATTGTCTCTATTTCTCTTCTTCATTGTTGCCCTGCGAACAGTTGGACGCGGGGTACCTTTTCCTTCTTTTTTCATATTCTTTTATTTAGACGAGAATCAGATGAATAATTTGCCTTTTTCCATGATATGGTGTCGCGAGTGAAGCTGATGTTGCTGGCGTGAGTAGTCAGTGCTCAGGCCTGTTGATCCTGATTCCTGAATCGTGGTGCTCATGCCCACACAGAATATATATCTGGCCAGCAAGCTCATCATACAATTGTTTCTGCTCTGCAGAAATCTTGTAGAAGTTCAATGTTGCATGCCTGCCGCCTTGTGTCAGAGGATGAGATGCAGATGAGATGCATATCACTGAAGTGACAAACATCAAAGGCCAGCTTCAACGAGGATACACATAGGTATACATACTTAACTCAGAAACGGATTGCCGATCACGCAACAGAAATCGAAGCCTAAATCGGTATCATCTAGCTCAGCAGAAACTCGTACGCACATGTTATGCTTTGCCTGATTACAACCCCATCATACTGCCAGTCGAAACCCTCATTCCGGACCCCTGTACATTCTGCAAGCGTCAAACTTACATAGCCCGAGAATGACCGTTGCGCAACCACGATCGGGTCGGTTCTTGATGAACTCCATCCAGCAGTTTGTGCCAGCAAGCGCAGAAGAAATTCGGCCTTGATAGGCTACTTGCACTTGTTGAGGCAAAGTCCAAGGGAACCAACTTAACGGCAAGGTAGGATGCCAAGCGCATGAATCACCAAAACTGCAATCATCAAAGCTGCGTTGATGTCCCAGCAAGACAAGTACCAAGACGAAGCTTTCGTTGACGACCAGGACTTCGCAATGTTCTCTCTGTGTTTTCTCGGCCATCTGCCTGGCCGTTACTCTGGTCCCCTTGGACTTTGACTCAATAAGTGCAAGCAGCCTATCAAGTCCAAATCTTCAAGATGCTGGAGCTCATCTGCGCGAATCCGATTGCATGTCGTGGGAACGAAAGACAAACACAGCAACGCAGGCCATGTTCTTCACATCGACGCTGCCACCGATGTCCATCCGATGACGGCATTTCAATTTTGTGCGGCTGGGTTGGATGATCTAGAACTTAGAAGTGCGAACGAGCATCTTCGAATCAGGGTACCCTTCTCGATGATAGAATTTTGCTGAACGTAGGGTGTCTTGTGATTTGCGAGGCAGAAGGTACTGTTACTGAGTTGAGTACATAGCAGCGCGCACGAGGATAACCTGCAAATGCGTGGGCAACAGTGCTGTGGTTTCAAAGAAACAATGAGAGTGCTGGTGGAGAGTTGATAAACAACGCGTGTGGAAGAGAATCTCGAGAGGATCAAAAGAAGAAGTACACTGGCATATGATTTCCGTGTCAGAGTACATACGTCCGTTTCAGGTCTAGTTTGCCTGCTGCGTGTACCAGGTACCTACCTCATACTCCTCGTTGCCAATGGCAATGTCTCTGGTGGAGATTCGGGCGCCGCCCCAAAAATGCCCAAAGAATCCAAAGATACACACCCCCCGCCGTCATTTGATTTGACATTGTATTCCGTAGGCTTCAGACCGCGTCGCCGCCAGGATCCACCTTGAATTGCGATTCCCAAAAGAGCCGGCCTTCCCTCTGCCGTTCTCTCAGCCGTCTAGACGCACATTTCACCGCGCTCGCTGGCATCTCGCAGGGAATTTGCCCTCCTGGAAGATCCTCCTGCATCCGCTCATATCTTCGCCAGGTCGACGTCGCCATCCTCCTCCTCCTCTTCCTCCTCTCACCAGTGTCACCACCCGTTCGCCGACCGGGACATTGCGCCTCTCGTCCTCGTCCCCTCAAACCACTCCCCCTCCCCCGCCTCGCCCATGTCCATGCCTCCGACCTCTCGCTCAACTACCATCCCTCTCGACCATCTTGCGATCCGCGATTCAACATCTGTCCCCCTATACTCTCTGCGGCAGTCGTGCGCGATTGGCGGGTGTGGCCCAAGAAGCCCGCCCTGAAGGCCCGAAGGGAATTCCGTAATTCATAGCTTCAGGCAACAATGAGTCGCATACTGCCGACTCGGCAGGCTGAGGAGCTGTGAGTGTGTGCTATTACATTGCCGTGGGGGAATCACCATTCAAGACAAGTCCAACTTGGCTGGACTGGGGAATCAGATTATGTGGCCGTTTCAAACTAATGCGAGCGGGGTTTGGTGTTGTTTGACAGGCACAAATCCATAATAGCCTATCTTGCGGCAAACAATTTGCCGAACGCGGCGGCTGCGCTGCGCGAGGAAGTCGGTCTCGGGGAAGATGTGTACGACGCGGCTACGGAGAAGAAGTACGAGACGCTGCTAGAAAAGAAATGGACGAGTATCGTGCGACTACAGAAGAAGGTGAGGATTGTGTGGGCTGTTCCGTTTGGGGGGGGGATTGATTGGGTTCAATATAGCCCCTTTTCTCTGCTTCATTCACAGCTATCCACCATGCTGTCCATGAGTGTTCTGTCCCGACAGGAGCTGACCGATTTGTCTCATTAGATCATGGACCTCGAGTCCCGAAACGCGTCACTGCAATCCGAACTCGATAATGCCACGCCGAGCTCTGTATCGAAGCGAAATCAAGACCCTGCCTCTTGGCTGCCGAGACAACCATCGCGGCATACGCTCGAATCGCATCGAGAGATGATTAACTGCATCGCTTTTCACCCACGATTCTCTTCCATCGCATCAGGCTCAGACGACTGCACCATCAAGATATGGGACTGGGAGCTAGGCGAACTGGAACAAACCATCAAAGGCCACACTCGAGCGGTCAAGGGCCTCGACTATGGCGGCCCGCGCGGCGCCACGTTGCTGGCATCATGCAGCTCTGATCTGACTATCAAGCTATGGGATCCGTCAGACCAATACAAGAATATCCGCACCTTATCGGGCCACGACCATAGCGTCAGCGCTGTGCGCTTTATATCTTCTGCTGGCACAGGAGGGCCGCAGTCGACCGCAGCGGCCAACCTACTCGTCAGCGCGAGTGCGGACAAGACGTTGCGAATATGGGACACCACGACGGGATACTGCGTCAAGGCCCTGAGGGGCCACGTAGACTGGGTGCGCGACGTTTGCCCCTCATTAGACGGCCAATTCCTCTTGTCGGCCGGTAGCGACCACACAGCGCGGCTGTGGGATATATCCGTACCGAATCCAGAGAACAAGCTCACCCTGATTGGACACGAAAACGTGGTGGGATGCTGCACATTCGCGCCTCCAGCCGCGTACGTGCACCTAGCGACCATGGCTGGCCTGAAGAAACCGCCTCCCGCGAGTAGTTCTGCCGAGTTCCTTGCCACAGGATCTCGCGACAAAACCATCAGGCTCTGGGACGGACGAGGCATCTGTTTCAAAACCCTCGTCGGGCACGACAACTGGATATCGTCTCTCGTATTCCACCCTGGCGGCCGGTACCTCGTCTCCTGCGCGGACGACAAGACGATACGATGCTGGGACCTTACTCAAGAAGCCAAGTGCGTCAAAGTGCTTGTCGACGCGCACGCCCACTTCGTGAGCTGCTTGCGCTGGGCGCCCAGCATTCCAAAGGATGGCGGGGGCGGGACCGTCAACGGAAGTGGAACAACACAAGAGCAAGGAGCCGACGGGGAGGGACCTGCGCTGAGGAAGAGCATAGGGCATGTCGAGCCCGTTACGCAAATCCGCTGCGTTATTGCGACGGGCAGCGTGGACAAGACGTTGAAGATATGGGCCAACTAAAGAAGACCCCCCCCGAACACGACTCCCAAAAAGAAGTCGAAAAAGAAACACACACAGGAAGAAAAGAAGAAGAAGAAGGAGAAGGAAAATCTTACTCTACCTGATGCGTTTGTGCCTCTCTAAAAACCAACGCAGTGGCCACAACTGCTTCTTCAAAGAACTATAATCACCTCCTTGAACAGGAAAACTCCTAGCCTTTAGGTAGTCTACCCACTTCAGAAGGTGATTCTTTATCTTGAGACATGCCCAAACCCGCTTTTCACTGCATAAGACATGCGCTTGCATGCAAGGCGCAACGCGGCGCGCGCAACACAATGGACTTGTTTTGCGAGGGAGAAAAGAAAACATGGAACAAAGGCACGCGACAAGTTACAGGTTTAACACATAACACCGAAAGCTTAGTTACATGTACGTATATACATACCTAGGTACTAGAACGTGAGGATATGGAGGAAGGTGTGAGTGAGTGAGGGTGGTGGGGAAATGTACCCTAGAGAGGAAGGACTAAATAATATGCAAGAACCTGAAAAAAAGGACTGCGTGTTAAGGTAGCCATGACGTGAATGTGCAACGGCGTAGATCTAAGATTGTGGATTGTAAAGAGGCTTCCGAGTTCCGAGTTCCGAGTCCCAAGCCAGGAAGAGAAGACTTATTAATTTATTGGCTTGGGCAATTCAGGAAAGGAGGCCTCTTGTTGGAACAAACGTGCCCAAAGTCGGACTCGCATGTACGTTCTAATTACGGATTAGGTATGCCTCTTCATCAGTCTTGAAATCCAAGGTCTATGTTACGTGTATCTGCTTTGTTCTCTTTTCTTGTTCTGTTTCTGTTTTTTGCGCATTGGTGCCAAGGTTCCAATCGTGCCTTGGAACATGGGACATGAGAACATGGCCGTCATTCTTGCATCAGCTCATTCGTCATCTTCGGCGGTGGGGAACCCGCCCAAACGCCGCCAGACGGGTTTGACGCGACACGAGTACGGGCGCCCATGCGCTGTCCACAGGGCATCTTGGGGCCATCTTCAGGGGCATCAAAGGGCAGAGGTAGGTACCTAATCTAGGAGGTACAACAGCTGTCTGGCACTGCATGGAAAGTGCCCCACTCACCCACCAGACCGCTCAATCAGCAACGCACGGGCGTCTCTTACCTCATCATCGACCCCCCCAGCCGCAGCAGCACAGCCCAGCCTTCCCTTCCCTTGCCTCTGCCTGCTTCTGTCTAGAAACAACGTGTCGACTTTTTTTGCTTCCATCTCTCCCGACATTTTTACCCATCGCCGACGCATCGTCGCGCTATACAGAGACCCATTTGTATTTCTTTTCACCGACTCTGTTACGCTCGCTTTCGTCGTTCAACACCGCAATGGCTCCTCCTCCGAACTCGAGCCTGCCTCTGCAGGAGAGGCTTTTGCAGTTGGCTAAAACGCTGCAGTGTACGTCTGCCCCTCTGTCCTGTTATCTCTGACGTCTCCAGGGAAGCTGGACAAGCTAATCTCGAAAGAACTTGAATTGTGCTGACCTCTTTGCTTCTATCTAGTTGCTTGGTTTGTTGGGTGAGTTTTGCCGCTTTCCGTCCTTGACCGACTTCCCCCGCTCAGCTGGAGCTTAGGGTGGCTCGCTTGAATCGCTCGATCGTCAGTCGGGGACATGGAGAAGGTTGCAGAGCTACGAGGCGTGGAATATAGCACTATATTTTCTCGGCACTTTGTTTCCTCGGGATGCGTAACAGACTTAGTATACTGGCGCAGTCTCTAATCAGGCTTGCTAATCTTTGGCTCCTACAGGCATATGACGCTCATTCTCACCACAACTCGATACGCCTTCTCCTGGCTGCGCATGAACTACTACTCTGGCATGGCCAAGTTCTCTTATCGCACCTCCTTCCTGGCCGCTGCCGCGACTTACGGCATTGTTGTCTACAAGTCTCAGCGAGCTCGAGCCAAGACGGGCAACAAGATGCCTGGCGGTATCATTGGCCTGCTTCTTGACGAGAATGTTCAGTATTTGTGTAAGTCATTGCCCCGGAATAGTGGCCTTTGTTGCTCCTCAGGTACATGCAGTGGCTGACCAGATGTAATCTTCGCAGTCATGGCTCTTGTCTGGCTTTTCTGCCCGCAGTACCCCCTTGCGCTGCTCCCCTACTTCGTCTACTCGGTCTTCCACGTGGCGACATACACTCGCGCCAACGTGATTCCCGTTATCCAGCCGCCCCCTCCCACCGTGGACGGTGCTTCACCTAAGCGAAACCCCCTGGCCGACACAATTGGCGCTTTTGTCAAGCAGTACTACGATGCGTCAATGTCCATCGTGGCTGGCATGGAGATGCTCCTCTGGTTCCGCATTCTGCTGTCAGCTATCCTGTTCCAGCGTCGCTCTTGGATCCTCCTGGCCTTGTACACCGTCTTCTTCCGTGCCCGCTTCGCGCAAAGCAGCCACGTGCAGGCAGGCGTCTCGCAAGTGAGCGCCCGAATCGATTCGCTCATCAGTGCGCAGGGCACTCCTCCTTACGTCCGCCAAGCATGGACCACTGTCAAGAGTGTCAGCCGTCAGTTCCACGATGCCACTGATGTGGGCAAGTACACTAGCGGTCCTAGCCCCGCCAAGAAGACATCGTAAGGACACCCACAAATCCCCACCGGCGACGGGATCTGCCTCGGGAGTCGGGACTCGGGATCCGGGACTCGGAAGATCAGTCGGGATGGTCAATGCGCGATCGGGGATGCTCTACGGCGCGACGCGCTTTGGTTTTACCCGTATCGAGGCAAAGACTTGCGTATAGGAATGACTTTGGGAAGCGTGAGGTTTCTCTAGCCCATGTTGGAATGAACAAGGTACACATTTGGAAGGCCCAAAATGCCTGAATTGACGAATATCAAGACCAGAAAGAAGGGGGCATGGGCAGGTTATGCCGAGGCAGACTGTGGCTTAATAGTTGTGTCAAGTCGAGCGATGAGATGAGCGAGAAGATGAGGGGGGGTGTTGAAGAGGGCGGAGAAGGAATGGGTGCGGTGCGACTGATGCGGAAGCCTTTACTATTGTTATGATGTATGGACAGTGCGACGGCTTCGGGGACGTTTTCTTTGCAGTATTATCATAAAATGAATGGAGTGTTCATGGAACTGGACTACATCATGGACGTGCTGCAGGCGTAACGCAGCATGTGTGCTCGTGTTTGGTGTGGCTGTCTTGTCTCCTTTCCCTGTTCTTTCTTTCTCCCATGTTTAACCAATTGATGCATGCAGTGTGCAAGAATCCTTCTTCAAGCCATTGGCCTTTGGTCTTTACTCTTGAGCATGACGTCCTCCGATCAATTATGTACTATCGACCGAGTCTATAGATTCGCCATGGCTGCTACATAAACTGGGCCGCTTATTTATTAGCCCGCTGACAGCTGTGCGCAACGCGTGGCGCAGTCTTAAATCACTTTGTGCCTTGGCCTTGAACCAGTCAAGAACCTGGGCCATAGGCTCATAGCCCATGGATGATGGGACCCAAGCCAAGCGCGTCACCGGTGACCTCACAGGAGGCAGGCGGCAGGAGCTGGTTTTTGGGCCGACCGATTCAAGGACGCGAAAGGTAAGACTCATGACGGGCAGCATAGCATACATTACTTGGACAACGACAACGACAACAGAAAACAGACAACAGACAACAGATACCAGACAATATACACCAGCAAAAGACGCCAGACACGGAGCACAAGACGAAGACACCAGACAAAGACCAGACCGCACCTCTCCTTAGCTGTAGCTTTGCATCAGCTTCAGCAAGTCTTTCGCCCATCTACCAAGACGCGCGCAATTCGGCGACAAGACTCACTTGAGAATTTTCTTGACCACTCCACTCCGGTCGCTTCGTGTTGTGTGTAGTGCAGAAGTGCGTGCGTTATTCGCCGCAATCATGGCCTCGTTGCTGCGGCAGATTGTTGCTGGGCCGCGGGCGAGACATGCCGAGGCAGGGCTGGATTTATGCTATGTGACAGACTTCATAATCGCTACGTATGGTTTGACTCAATTCCCCTTCTCCTCTTCCATCTCAGTATCGCGCTATCCCTTCACCCATTCATTCTGCCCCGACTGTCAATTCGCCGTCTAACGCGATTATAGATCAGGCCCCTCACAAACATACCCCCAGCTCGCATACCGTAATCCTCTCGACCAACTCGTTGCCTTTCTCGACGCCAAACACGGTGACAATTGGGCAATATGGGAATTCCGCGCCGAGGGAACGGGGTATCCTGACGAAGCTGTCTACGGTAGAGTGCGGCACTATCCCTGGCCGGACCACCATCCTCCCCCCTTTAGGCTCGTGCCCATCATCATGGCCGGTATGCGGAATTGGTTACACGGAGGGTCGTTGCCAGACTCGAAGCAAACTCCAAGCACCTTCTCCCACCATCCCACGCAAGAATCAACTTCCTTGACGGCGCCCGAAAAAACAGAGTCCCCTCCCAGCAGCAGAGGCGCCGGGCCCGTCACAGCCAGAGACGAAAAGCGCGTCGTGGTGGTACATTGCAAAGCCGGCAAGGGCCGCTCCGGCACCATGGCCACGAGCTATCTCGTCTCCGAAGAAGGCTGGACACCCGAAGACGCCCTCGCGCGGTTTACCGCACAGCGCATGCGGCCTAAGTTTGGGGCCGGTGTCTCGATTCCCTCCCAGTTACGCTGGGTCAGCTACGTAGACCGCTGGACGAAACACGGAAAGAAGTACCTCGACCGGCCGATTGAGATTGTGGAAATCCACGTCTGGGGGCTACGACACGGCGTCAAGGTCGATGTCTCTGGTTTCGCCGACAACGGCAGGAGGATCCAGGTGCTGCACACGTTTTCTAAACAGGAGAGACATGTCGTCCAGGGGGGTATGCCCAAGGATACCAGCATAGGGGATATGCTATGGGAATTAGCTGGGTATGGAACCTCTGGTGCGGGAACAGCTGCTAATAAAGCCCCCAAGGGGATGGAGGGTGACCTAGCTGAGGCTTCGAACCTCGACAACGAGGAGGAGAACAGTGGTGGTAATGGCACTGGTAATGGCACTGGTACTGGTACTGGTACTGGTACTGGTGATGGTACAGAAGCGCCCACCGCGGAGAGGAGACGCCACAAGTATATCCGCAAGGGAACCGCGCTGATCCAAAAGGTTTCCGCCAACGGAGCCGCTGTGAGCGAATCTGCCAAGGCTAAACCCAGTAGTAACGGCACCGCGACGACAGATCCTACTACTACTACTACTGCTGCAAGCACCTCTACCAATAAAGACCAGGGATCTACGACCACGACCACGACCACGACCACGGATGGCGATTCTTCAACTGCGCCATCTGCGGTTGAGGACACCGAACCAGGTGGCCAGGCTGTGATATTCAGGCCTCTCAGGCCGATTCTTGTCCCGACAAGTGATATCCATGTTGGCCTCGAACGACGCAATAAGACGCACAAGAGCCTTAGTAGCTTTACCATGGTCTCTGCGATGGCACATGTCTGGTTCAATGCGTTTTTTGAGGGCCAGGGCCCGGAACAGGATGGACGGCCGTCGGAGAGTGGTGTGTTTAGTATTGAGTGGCATGCTATGGATGGGATTAAGGGGTCGAGTCGGAAGGGATCTCAGGCGCTGGATCGGATGAGTGTGGTGTGGAGGGCTGTGGGCCATGGGGAGGGGGAGGGGGAGCCTGGACAGGAAGGGAAGGGAGAAGGGGAGGGGGAGATGATTTTGGAGCCGGCGGAGGGGGAGCCTGTTCCACAGCTTGAGGCGGCGGATTGGAGGGGGGTGGAGGGAAAGGAATTGGGGTTGGGGTTGAGGGTGAGCGGGGAGAGTAGTGGGAGTGTTGATGGTGTCGGTGGCGATGATGATGGTAAGGGTGTTGTTGGTATTGGGAAGGGTGCTGGTAATGGTGATGGTCATGTTGCTCCTGCTGTTTCTGCTGCTGATGGAAAGGCGACGGATCGTGTGCAATGAATTGGGGTAAGTGATCCTTGGATAAGATCCTGTTTGTCACGAACCGTGTCACGAACAAGAAAAGTTGTGTTGTCTTACAAGTTATTCCTGTTTCTGTTCTGGCGTCGTCACGTTTGTATATAGCTTTCTCGCACTCCCTGTGTCTTTTCTGGCGTCCCCTTCGTGTGTATACCTATAGCTTCCTCTTTTCTTACATCTTCTCGCGTCCTATCTGTACATACTGTATACAGCTCTCTCAAACCTCCTGTCTGTCGTCTCGCGTCGTTATTGCGCATATATTGTTCTCCCCATATATAGCGTCTAGCACGATACTTTCGACTGACCCAGAGCTTCATTGTTCTACACTCCGTATTACAATCGTGCGTCGCTTAAAAGTATCGTCCTCTGCCCCTAGGTCTATCGCCTCGATATCCATATGGTGCGCCGCGGCGATACGAGTAATCGCCCCTGTGACCTCCTCTGTATCCTCCCCTCCCTCTTCCGATAAAACCATCTACTTCTCCGCCTCTGCCTCTTCCACCTCTGCCTCTACCTCGGCCACCTCCACCAACACCGCTACCACCACCAAAACCACCACCGCCGCCGCCATCTCCTTCCCCATCAGACGCCGACACAGGCTCCTCCACTTCAACCTCGTACTCCTCGTACTCTTCCTTGAAGAACTGGTTCACCATGTCCTGCTCCCCATTCGCCGCCTCAGGATCAAACACAAACCTCATCGTGCCGCCCTGTCCACGCGCCGTTCTGCGAATCGACGCATCCGCCGGCCAAGGCGTTGACGCCATAGTCGTGGGGTCAATCGCCGACGCCGTCACCGAAGACAGCGGGTGCGCATCCTCCACCTCGCATCTGTGGCAGTGGTTCAGGTAGCGCGGCCTAGCCGTGCCGTCCAACTCAGTATTAAGATGAATCTTGATGTCGATAAACGTGCTGAGATCGAACAAGGCCCCGATTTTGGTCGACTTCTGATGCTGCACATACAGATCTAGTAGATCCAGCATCGTCTCCATGACTTCATCTCGACTACTAGCCTGCTGTGCTCCCCTCGATGACGATGCGCCCCGGGATGCCGCAAACTCGCGCACCCGCTCGACATGCTCCCCGCGCATCCTCGCCGTAAGTTCCACAACCGCCATGACCATTGAGAACGTGGTCCTCTTGATGGGCACAAACGTCTTGTATAGATCAATGCACATCGCATACGCCATATCAAAGAAGTCGTGCGAATTCGCAGACGATTTTCCTAGAACGCGGCGCACGACTTTGACGAGCATCTTCTGCGGATACCGCGTGCGGAAATCGAACCCGACTGTCTCGAGGATGAGGCGCTCGAGGCCAATCATGATTTTGCCGGATGACTCGAACATTTTATCGTCGGGGGAGATGGTCTTGTCGGGGTTCTTGACTGCGTAGGCCGCGACGAGGATATCGCGTGATTTTTTGATGGTGTCTTCGACTTTGCATGCCACGAATAGGGACGTGAGGGCTGCGTCTTGGTAGTTGTATTCTGCGTCGCGGAAGTTGAGGCGGAATTTGTGGAAGTAGGTACATGCTGTGTCAAAGGTTCGGACGGGTCTGAAGAGCGCGATTCCAGAAGGAGTCATGGTGATGCAGAGGTTAGAGTGGGATTTTTTCTTCTTCTTTTATTTTTGAAAAACAAAAATGCGGTTGTACGTGGGAGATTCATCGCGATGGTGGGCTTGGCAAATAGGGGTTCAGTACTTGGTTGCTTAGAAAAGAATACAAAAAGAGAAGAAGAAGAAGATGATGATGAAGAAGGGGAAGAAAGAAAATCGACATGAGACGTACAGCTGTAGATGCTCTCGCACGTTATCAATGAGTTGCACCCCCTGCAAGCGGTAGTTATCCTCTCGCGCTGGGTCACAGCCATTGTCTTTGAGCATGCGCCGGATCTTGATTTCGGAGCTGTACTGATTCGAGCTGGATATGAAGCCTGGATGAGGACCGACGCGGGCTGCGTGTTTCGGCACTATGATGCCGTTTGTCGCCAGGGCTGCGGCCCTTTCTTGGCCTGCCATGGCCTGGTAGGAGGGGAGGTCTCGAGGACAAGCTGATTTCCGGTGTCGCTTGGTCTGGCTTCCGCGATGGAGGCTTTTTGGCGATTCGGAAGATGACGTTGTAGAGATGAACTTGGACCATGTCGACGACGTGCCGCTGGATGGGAAGCTCCGCGTTTCCTCCCGGGCAGTGTACCGTTTGCGCCGGGTTTGCGCCGGAAGTCACATCACGTGATGGGGCATGAAGGTCCGCCAAAAACCCAAAAACGGGACCCTCAGGGGCATCACCATGCTTGTCTCCAGCTTCTACTTTGCTTTCATTTTCCTATCATCTTGCTCTCCAGTCTTGTCTTTTGTTCTCTTCTTATCACGTATCTTCAGTAATCCTTAACTATCATCTCGTTCTGACTTTACTTTCTATTTAGTTTTCATTTTTTCGTCGTTGCCATCACCTACCTATACCCAGCGCACACATCCTGATAGACATTCCTCTCTAGACGATACGCATCCGTAGGCACCAGTCCCCGCGCCGTAGCATCCGAGTACGTCCACCGCGGGTCATTCAGCTCTGTCTTCCACGTCCAGTACACCCAGCCATTCATGCCGGGCTTCTCATAAAGCTGCTGCTGCGCCGTGAAGAACTTGCGGAAGAAATCCGCGTTCTCGAACCCGACACCCGACGTCATGCTCCATTCTCCTGTAATGGTGAATGCTTGCCCATCCACCACGCGGTTGTCCGTGCAGGCGCTGCGCATGAGTCTCCCCTGGTCGCCGTTGCCGTTGCCGAGTGCAAAACCAATGTAGTTGTGATCGTCAAAGGCCACCCGCGGGTCATTGGCGACAGCCGCATTGTCTCGCGGGTTCCCGGCATCCCACTTCTTAGACATGAACTGCACATGTAGCTTCTTGGCATCGGGCACATTCAGCGCGGCTTCTGCGTCACGGACGGCCCGCAGAGCAGCTGGGTAGAAGTTCTGGACGAGGCCGGGGACTTGGCCTGGCGCCGGGTACCGGTTGCCTTGATCATGAGCCGAGACGGGCTCGTTGAGCACCTCGATCATGCCGACGCTTGCGTAGGCCGGGTTGGAGTGTATCCGACGCGTCATCCAGCCGAGCCACTTCTCGGCGCGGCCAAAGTTGTAGTCGTTGAAGAAGCCTGCGGGCTTGTTGTTCTGGCCCGTGAAGGCGTCTTCCTGCTGGCCGCCGGGCGCGCCATGCAGATCCAGGATCACATAGATGCCCAACTCGGCTGCCTTTTGCACCACCGCATCAAGGTAAGGCAGCATGCGGTCGCCGTCCGCAAAGGGCTCGCTGGCTTTGTCGACAATGGCTGTGTAGGACCAGTAGCCGATCGGTATGCGGATCGTGTTGAGCCCGACGTCGTGTACTGACTGGACAGTCGCGGGCGTGATCCATGTCTTCCAGTGTCTCTCGAACTTGTCGTTGCCGGTCTGACGCTTGTTTCCGCCGTAGGTTCGGAGCATACAGTCGAATTCCGACGCTGCGCCATTGCAGCCCATGACGTTGTTCCACTCGTTGTTCATCATCCAGGGCTCGCAGATGAGCCAGCCTGGCCATGTTCAATGTTGTCAGCTCGTGTATGTGTTACATGTCTGTGTTTACTTCGTATCTCAGGAAACGCAGTTTGCCGCACGCCGCACTGATCCAAGTCTCAAGACGCCCGGAGGGAATAGCATTAGGCACTGCAGTGGCACGTTACTTACCCCCAAAGTTGACGCCACGAATCTTGTTAATGCCGCTCGGTAGCGACGGCTGAAAGCGCTTGCCGAGCTGATCGAAACGAGCGGTCTGGTTAAAAGCGGCCAGGTCGTGCTCATGAGGGAGCCAGGCCGAGACGGCGGTGACGAGCAGCGCCGAGACGAGAACAGAGTAATGCATTCTGCTTTCTCCCCGGTTGTCACACAGTCTTCTTCTATGCCTGCAGTCTTTTGGCGTGGGTAACGGTTCTTGGAAGTTGGTAGAATATCACAATGCACTGGATGCGTCGATGCGACAGATGAGAATGTATGGCGCTTGGTTTAATATCTCCTTCTTCCGGACAACCCAAGTACGCTGTCATACAGGCTCGAATGAGTGCCTTGCTTATTTATACAGAGTAGGTATGTATGTACGAAATTGAAACACGGAGGGTTTCTCCTCCGACAACAGGGTCTCACTGACTCTCACACTGCGATCTATGCAATACTACGACACTGCTTCTGGGGTTGTAGGTACTATTAATTTATTGGAGGCTGGAGCAATGGAGATACATCATACCTACAGCAGCAGGTCGGTAAGCAGAGAGTAAGACGGGCAACTTGGGGCACGGACAGCCATTTGCCACGCCGGACTTCATCACTTCAAGGAGTTCAAGCCGAATCACCGGGCAAGCTTGGTACGGTACAGTAGGTAGCATTGTAAGAGAACCTAAAATCTCACCACGTCCAGACTTGGACAACACTGTCCACATTCCACAACTAGGAAGGACGACTTGTCACTTGTTAATAAAGGCTTCTGGCGCAGTAAAATTGTAAATCACGAGGTCCAACGAGGTTATGACTCCGCTATTCACTTAGGTACCCGGGGAGGGGGGGAGCAAAAGAAAGGAAGTCGGTAGGAAGCGGCAAGTAAAGACGTTGATTCTGATACAGATAAAGCAACGTGGCCTCTTGTGCTACCTTTTGATTTTCGATTTTGGGCATCCTCGGTGTAAACTTTGTAGTTTGCAAATCTAACTTGTATACGCACTGGCTACTGCGATTGTCTTTGCTTGATCTTTATGAAATCCTGACAACGACAAGACATCTTCCATCGGGCTGGCGCGCACTCACGAGTCACGAGTCACGAGTCACGACCCGGTACTCCGTAATACGTATAGGCTAAAACCAGTAGCCTGCTCGGCTAACGATTGACTAAGAGTCTAAGACACATCACAGATTCACAAATCGTCACTCGGGAAGTGGAGTAATAAACGAGCAGCTCAAAAAAACTCCATGTCTAGGTAGGTAGGTAGGTAGGTAGGTAGATGAAGACTTGGTTCTATCGCTCGTCAGGACTTGGAAACGACAGTCGCTACGCATCCTTCGCCGAGTAAAGTTTTAAACAAACTAAAACGAAACAAATGTATGTCTCTATGTACGAGAAAGAAGCAAGAACATCCTCCTCCTCTAGTGCTCAAGTCAGCCCGACAGCCGAGCCTTGGCAGATATTCGCCCATCGATCGTTCGTTCCACACATCCGCTCCTTCGAATCTTCGATCACCCGGACGGGTTTCCATTGAAACCGACGAGATTGACAGTTCCGCCGGGAACCTTTCGAATGGCATTTCGCGTGGCAAGATGCTGAATGCGTGCGCAAAGAGCCTCCGCGCCAGGGAAGCCCTCCAACCCAGCAAGATAGGCTGCCAGACCGACAATATGAGGCGTCGCCATGGACGTACCCGAGATGGTATTCTACATACCCGCAGAAGAATTTGTCAGTAAACCGGTACAAGCAAAGATTTCAAAAGAAAAAATCAAAAGAGCTCCGATAAGACAAGAACATGGAGAAGATTTAAGGGGAGGTCCTTACAGTGCTGCCCCCAGGCCAAGTCGACAAAATGTCAGTCCCCGGCGCCAGAACATCTACCACCTTCCCAAAATTGGAATACGAAGCCAAGGTATCCGTGTTATCCGTCGCTCCAACAGTGCAAACCGTGGGCTCCGACGCAGGCGAGGTATCAGCCGCATCTTGGCCAGAATTTCCAGCCGCAACAGCCAGGAACACGCCTCCGCGGATCATCTGCGCGGCCGCATCGTTGAGCGCCTGCGAAAAGCCTCCTCCGAGACTCATATTAGCGAGAGCGCCCTTTGCACACTCACGACGCTCTCGGGAATCCTTCACGGCGAAGTCCATCCCGGCGACGATGTCGGAGCCGCTGCCGTAGCCCTGGTCGCTGAGGACCTTGATGCCGAGGAGGTGTGTCTTTTTAGCCACGCCGTAGCTGTGGCTGCCGATCGTGCCGGCGACGTGCGTGCCGTGGCCGTGGCCATCAGAGTTTTGGCCTTCGACGAAGGATCGGACGAACTGGGCTCGGCCTTCGAAGTCCTGATGAAGACGAGATGCAAATTAGTCTTTTGTTACAACACTGTTTGTGAGGGCAAAGCTAGGATCGAGCGGCATGAACACTGAAAAAACAAGACGAAAGACAAGACACGGAAGATGGTGGGATGCATACCGGGTGGGTGTCATCAACTCCTGTATCGATAATGTACGCACATGTGCCGTCTCCGGCGCTGGTATCGTAGATGTAGCTACCCCCTTTCTTCTTGTGGTGCGAAATACGGTTCAGGCCCCATGGAGCACCTGTCTGTTCGACAAAGCCATTGATTGTGAAGACGGCGTCTTTTTCGATGTATTCTACCTGTTTCGTCGAAGAAGGAGAGATCGTTAGCCAACACATATACCCTTGGTATCCTTCGTATGTGCGTCTTTCTTTCTTTCTTTGATTCTTTCTTCCCCTTCTTAGATGGCAGTACTCACATCAGGATGGTGACGAAGCCTCTCCAGGCTGCTCTCGTTCAGAGTGCCCGCAAAACCATGGAAGATGGTTTCGTAGACTCGGTCTGCGTTCGCACTGAGCGCTTTGAGCGTGGCATCTGCCGTGGCGGTCGAGAAAGTCGCCTTGTACTTGACAATGTACTTGTTCTCGATGATTTGTCCGCGGGGCACGAGAAGGGGCGCTGCTACTGGTTTCGAGGGAGCTGCCACCGCAAGTGGGAGGAGCGGGAGGAGACAAAGAGCAGAATACATGGTCGCGTTGCTACTGGGATGTACGTGAGAATCTTGACCAGGAGCGTATTCTCTCTATCTTCTTCGATCGATATTTCTCTCGCGGCAGGAGATGAAAAGTTGTCGAGTAAGTTGAACCTTTTATACACTCCGCTCGCATCTCCAAGACTCCAACACATCATGGGATTTGTAGTAAGGTAAGATATCAAGCTCATGGAGTCGAAAACAACCATCGGAAGACGTTCTTCTCTAAGCCCAGAATCCGGTCTACCTTCCCAACAAGGGAGGTAACAAGCCACTCCGAACCCGTGAGAGCTTCAAGATGAACTTATGAAGCAATCACCGCCATGTGTTGGCTGCTCGCCTTGGAGGGGGCCTGACATCGCAGATCATGATTTGTTTCCTTCTTTCTTTCCGTGATCTAGATTCGTCCGATCGTATCGTGCTTCAAACTCGTTATCTTCGTGTGTCCGTCCGGCGTCCCTCCACGGGGGAACTGGAAAAGCGCGCGCGCGATTTTTTCCGCAGAGTTAGAGATAGGCAAATATTTCGTTTGGGGTTTCTTGTCTTTGGGCTAGCACTCGGGCATCAGGAGCTGTGCCGTCCAAATCTGGAGAAGTTTGGCAAGGAGGGACTCGAAAAGCCACTGTTCAGCGTTGCCCACGTGAACAGGTATTGCTGTCGGGGACTTGGGCTGCAAAGGTGTAGGGAGGAAAAAGCCACCCAAGTGAACGCTGAAAACAAGTCTGGGGCAATATTGCCATTGTAGTATCAAATGTAACGTAAAGCTCCCGATACTTGTGGTGGTTACGGCCCCGTTACCTGGAAAGAAGTCCTAGTTTGGTGTTGCGTGAGAGATAAGACAACTACTGACCAGATCACCTGCAGGCGGCAGGCCACAATGCTCCCCCAGCCCTCTCTCGACTCGGTCACCGGCCGTTTTGTCCCTCACGAGGAAGGATGGCCAAAAGATGTCATCTGGACGACCAGAGCACGGGAATGCGCCGCGTTTGTCACAGTAGTCGAGAGAATCATTGTAATCTGTGTCCGAGGCCGAGAGCCCATCAAAAAGGGTCCTTTGAAGTGCATTAACATTCTATCAACCTCCTTAATCAGGAAGCTGAGGCGTGAACTCGATGAACGGTGGGCACTGGTCCGGTGGCCGGTGTGACGGGTAATGATGGGCAGTGAAAATATGACACAATCCGGCTGGTCACCTTGGACAAGTTTCGAAATAAGCGAAATGTTAATGCGGTGCTTTACATGCAGTGGAAGACTCCAAGTATGCACAGAAACATCTTGCGCCCGTCCATGAAGCCATGAGCTCAGATCTGAGCTGAAGGGGACTGCTTAAGGTCCTGGAGTGCGTTAAGGTGACTCCTGAGTGTGGGCGGCGTTTGAGGGGAACTCAGAAGACGCGATGTCGCACTCGCACCTGCCACACAAACAGAAAGATAGACTACGTGATAGAAATACTGATATCCTGGCCTGGAAATCGGATGGCACGCTGTCAAAAGATAGCTACGTTGAGCTTCCCGATTCGAAGTTAGCGTGGATTACTAGTGATGGACGTTTGGACTCTGATCGGAGCCGACTTTCGGAGAAATGACCATTGACAACGATAAACAATGAACTCTCACGCTCAGGTACGCCCTCAAAGGAAAATCATCCAAGGTCTTTGCTACGGGAACCTGCTGTGATGATGACTTTGGCCACGTCAGACATGACTCATGAGTCTGCCAATCTGGGCCCCCGGGGTGTGTCAAGTTGCAGTTTACAAATATGTATGTGAACTGCCTCCAGCCGTGCAAGCACGTGGGATGTTATTACCCAATAGATGCGAGTCAGCATGCGATTCTCTCGCTAGTTCGCTCGGAGCTCCGGGGCGATTTCCGAAGCAGCAGAAGGTTCAAGGGAATCCGATTCACGAAGCCGACGCGAGTCACGCGACAAACTCGAAGTTTGCTCTGTTTTCCATCTTCTCTGGCTCGTCTGGTAATCTCTCTTGTATTATTAATGATCAAATGCTCTACATGTGCCAGCACTCGACTCTATACACAGTACAGTACTAGTACTACAGTGTCTACATCGGAGGCGGAGTCATCGCGCAGCCGAGCTGCCCAACAGATCTTTCAAAGCCGCACGATCTAGTCAACAGTAACATAAGCACTTTGATGGAGAATAGACGGATGGCGTGGGAACGGCTTTCAGGTTGCAGTAGGTCTTGCGTAGGCAGTGGGTATCGCCTCAGCGCCGAGCGGCTGGTGGGGGGTAATACGAGACAAGGACCGAGGTGAACAAGGACAGCGAACGAAATTGTGATGATGCTAGATTCATGATACAAATAATGAGAATAGCCTCAGGATTCATAGTAGTCACAGTGATTGTGATTCACAAAACGAGGGATGAACGCAACTCATTCTGCTCACTTGCAAGTTCAAAGTTGCTGGAGCACTCAGCACAGTGACACACACAGCCACGGTCCACCCTCCATAATCATTAATGATCACGATAACGAGATTCGATGGAAAAAGAGATTCAGAGACACTTCTTTCGCCTTTCTCGGGATCGCAAATGCACCCATCCGTCTAGAATCACCCATCACCACGTCTAACAGACACTGGACAGGTCACAGTAGACCTCACCGAAAAGCGACGGCAAACTTCAAAGCGTCAATGACGACACGGAAGCCAGAATAGAGAGGCAACCGCGGAAGCAGCTGCGGATCCAAATTCTCGCCTGAAAGAAACCTAAGTGCTACTGCGACCGGCGACCGCGGGGTCCGTTGCGGTTGCGGCAATCTTTCCTGGGCAATCATCAATGTCACGGCCCACAAACCCTGGCTTGCCGCCAGCGGCCTGTCGCAGACTCGCAGTGTCGGACGAACATCCATCTCGGGAATCGTTCGATGTTTACAACTTTACGCTACTGTGTAGGTATGATGATGTATCTGACTGTGTTGTGTCTACGAGGTGCCATATCAAGATGATGCCAACGCCTCAAGCTACGTAAGCGCCCGTCGCGGCGTCGCCACGGGGTTAGTAGGCAAAAAAATCGTGAAACAGGGCTCAGGGATGCTAGGAGACCGGGAGACCTGACTCAGAGGCGAGTCACTGAGTCACTCCCCCGATCGGCGATATGTAGTTGTACCTGAAATGTGCCGCTGTAGTCTTCCTGCGCACATGCTGCTTGTGTCCCCCTATGGCATGCAGCCTCAAGCAAGGAGACCTGGAGACGCAAGAAGAGAACGAGGAAGCCTTTAAACCGAACCCAAGTGGCGCTGAATGGCCCAAACGAGGGCTAAGAAAGAGGGTGGGAATACCAAACAGCGTACAGGATCTGTCTACAGTCTGAGCTACGAGCAGACGGCATGAACGGTGACAGCCTACAGGCTGATCAAGACCGAGAAGAACCTCAGTAGACTGGTCAAATAATGCAGTAACACGACGTTGCTCTAGAGTTTACTCCGTATGGCGCGTAAAAAAAAACAAGATTTAGGAATGTATCGCGATTCGTTCGGCCGCTTCACGAATTCACGCGCCCGCAGAGTCTCGGCATGACGCCGTCTTTGCATTGGCGGCTGGCCCATGTCAAATATTGTCTATTATCGTGGCAATTTATTGCCTGCATGGACCTTGTCTTACGATCGTACTAATGTGTACCAAGAGAATCTTTTCTTTAAAATTTCTCTTACTCACCAAGCTTATGGCGGCTTCGCTCTTCGCTGCACACAATGTCAGTTGATACCTCATCAGAAGATGGTTTGGACTTCGCACCGCTGCTGCCTGCAAGACGTGAGTGCTGAGAAACTGGCCTTCTGTGACTCGAATGACTACTCCGTAGGTATTGGGACCAGAATCATGACACCTTGTTCAATAGGTACCGTCCTGTACTGTGCCTTGCAGCCTTGGTATCCGTTAGGTATGTACATACATGTACCGTACGTACCTAGGAGGTATGCACCAGTAAGAGCACTGGGGCAGCAGGATGCATTGCAACATTGCAAGCGTCACCCCATGCGTTGTTATTCTTCACGGCACACTGCGCTCTGCCGTCTTGACAGGCAAGACTGCCCCGCATACAAGAAAATCCGTCCGTGCAGTTACATACGGAGTACATGCAGGTATGTACGAAGCAACGCTGTGACTGTCTTTTCTCGCGAGTCGCCATGTCGGACTCCGCTCATTTGCATGCAATAATGCATCCGGGCATCCCCCCCTTTCTGCTCGGCTGCTTACCGTATACACTGGGAAAATAGACCCGGCAGCGCGCTTTGACCAGGTCCACAAACCTGCATAAACATCCCTATCGTGGCCAGCTATCTCTGCTCAGTGAAGGTATTTTT
>SRQG01000390.1:0-25131 GCA_018360325.1 Claviceps aff. humidiphila group G2b | reverse complement strand
CATGGCTGCCGACAAATCACAGAGCACAAATGCTCCGCGGGGGTGGTCTACAGGGGTGGTCTACTGTTTCGTCTACGTAGATAGATTTTCGTAGATAGATAGAGGAAAAAAGGGACCCACTATAGATAGATAGATGTAGGCTACATCTATCTACTTCTACCACTCCGTCTACATCCGTAGATAGATGGACAACACTGTAGGTACCCCTGGTGTCACACCATACTACACCATAAGACATGGTGTAGTGTGGTGTGAGGGGTCATACCATACCACACCAACCATTGAGAGCACTGAGCAGGTCGGAAGGTCAACATCAGGGCCTTTGAGGACTGAAAGCTGACCGACCATGGGGACCTGAGGTCCTCTCCTCGACGATGAATGCGGGTAGTCCATCCTTCTTCAGGGGCTAATATTGCTGCCCACCATCGCACTGCTTCTTCTGCGACGACCCCTAGGTCTACTGCAGGGCCATCCGTTTTTTTCGAAACCGCCACCACCGTCTGAGAGTGCTGCTGAGCTTTTGGTGTACTTGATAGCTTCTGCGCCTGGAATAAGCTCACTCCATCGCTGAGACAGAACATAGGCCCAGGCGAACATAAGAAGAGAGATGTGGCCACCATCCAGGCCAAAACTGTTACGGTGGAACTGCAAGGAGACGCTTACGGAGTCATTCGCAGTCACTGGGAACTTGTATCTTTTTTTGAACGAGGGCAACGAACATTCGCCTGTGGATGGTTCCCAGGTGGAAGTTCCCGTCGCGAAAAGCGCGCTGGAGGAACGCGTGTCGAGGTGCAGCTCTGGAACGACATATGGATGCGAAGGAAAGGCATGTTGAAAGTCCAACGCTGTTGCATCCAAGGGGGAAGAGAGAGCCGCCAAGTACAGTCCGTGCCAGAGTCGGTATCCTCGTTCGTAGTATTGCTCGAGAATTGCCCTCTCCGGTTGGAGGCTGTCTCGCGTCAATGCCATCATGAAGTATTGGCGGCAGACTGCAGTCCTGAGTATCACTCGTATTTTGTTCAGAATCGCGTCGAGAGAGACCTGTTAGTGGTACTAGAAGTGAGACTTTGACCTTCTGTCATTTGTGGCTGGTTAACTTTCAACCTCGAACCGACTGAGGAGTGCGATGATGTGTCACGCAAATTTGATGAACGAACTGATTTACTAGCTCGGTTACACAGGCTCGGCGCGCAGAAGAGGACGTGCCGGAGATGTTGGTCCGGACTTCCCTTTTTGGTGATATATCAGTATCTTGCTCACTTTCAAGTTTTGTTTCGTCCTTATCTCCATGGGTTGGTCTGGCAGATTGCCTAGGTAGGTAGGTAATTAGTTCTAGGGTCAGATGCGGAGGATATCGCCGAGCTTTCTCAGACAGAAGGTCAGACAGAAGTGAACTCTCTCTCAGGTCCTGATCTAAAAAACTCAGAGTGAGGCCGAAGTTCAGCCACCAGTACACATTTGCAAACTGGCGGTTGTATCATTACTTCCAGAGCGAATGCGACGCATCACATCAATATTACTTTTCAAAATCCGGTTCCTGATTCCACTTCTCACAGCGATGTTCATCGATGGCCAAGACATCCTTGCTGACGATCGAGTAACGGCCGCAGCCAATACCCATATGGTCCTCCTTGGCCCGGTAGATATCAAAGTAGGCAAGGGACACGTCACGTCGTCGAAGCTGCCGAGAACTGTGACGACACGGTGCGTCGGCGAGATTTGCGTGCTCGAGGACGAATCTACCATCGATGGAAGCGGCAAGCTGTTTCAAAGTGGTCGTCAGACGACAGATGTAACGACTGTACAACAGAGCGCTGGGCGTTAGTTTGAGGAACATTATTCAGAAGCCACACGTAGTACAAATCTAGGACAAGGGCTTGAACGGTCAACATACCACTTGCACAATGTGGCATGGTTCTCACAGACGCGCTTTCAAGATTCTCAAGACAGGCGTGCCAGTGTATATAATTGAAAGTCCCTCTTCCAAAGCCAATTAATACTGAGTCTCTGAGAGCTCCAGGGAGTATAATATTGTTTTCCCGAGGGTTTAATCTTGCCAGATTGATCCCGAGCCCGCATACCGTGACTGAAGTGATTTCTTCATGGCTGTCCAGTGTCCACTGTAAGGAACACTGAACTACATTGCTCAGCACACGATATTGGCTAGAGCTCAAATTGTACGCGATCGCTTCGTTATTGTCCGTGATAGCCATGGACTGACATTCCGTCGGGATGTTGTCGACTTTCCATCGCCTTCAGGGGAAGCACTCTCATAGTCCAAGCTCCAATCCATGACCCCCATCCACTCCTTGTCCACCCAATCGTGTATATCTCGCTCGGCAACCGGCCAGCCGTCCAATTCGCGTAGCCATTTGAAGATATCTTTTGTGAAAACAGACAAACGACACCTATCACAGTCAAGCTTGTCATAATGGACAGCCATACTGGCAACGGCATGTCCAGTAGCTTCACCGGATTCCAACAGCATTGTCTCTGTATCTTGGGCGTCTTGCACATCCCCGTGGCCATCCCATTTCCAGCCCGCGTACAGAAGCTCGTGGCTGCCGCTACAAGAAGCGTGCGACTGAACCTCGAGAACACAGTCCTTTACGGCAATCGTCCCGAAGGGTGGGAACGGAACAAGGGGCGGCGGTTCGCGATGGAATTCGGTCTGCGATAAGAACATTAGTCGCGCCTCATCTACTCGCTGGATCCTCTCCACATTTGGCGGATAGCTCGCTACGGGCCGCTGGAAGAAGGTCATCAAGGTCCCAGTCCAAGCAGCTGAATGCAGATCGATGATGTAAAAAACTGAGCGGGCCCGCTCTATAACCAGGTCTTGTAGATCTAAAAGGGTGGCGCCAAGCCACAGGAAGCCCAGATGAGGGGACCTTTTCGAAAGCATGCTCCTCAGCACGTCTGGCTTCTGAGCTTCGGGCTGGTCTATGACGGCAAACGCTCCCTGTATCCAGGCATCGGAGACGTTGCATTGTAAATCTGGATCGACGAAACTGCTACACAACAAGGAAATGATCCCATTTATATTGCAGCTCATGGTGATCAACCTGTCGAGCTGATCGCGTTCTTTGCCCCACGGGGGCCAGTATTGCTCGGCAGACGGCTCTGGTGGCTTATTGTGCCAAGCTGGACAGGACCAGCAAAACTCCCTCGACACAATGCGTCTGGCTGGCAGAAGTAATGCCGCTGCAAAAGCCGCTCGGCTTTGATCTTCGATTCCGTGGTACTTTGCGTAATCGGCGATGTATTGCGCCGCAGTGGAATAGGACGGAGGTGTGGTACGGCCGCCGCGAGACCACTTAGTTCGGAAGGTCAAGATCAAGTTCTTGGAGGACCGGAGGCTGACCGACCATGGCGACCTGAGATATCCTCCATTATGATTGATGCGAGCAGTCCACCCTTCTCCATGTGCCAATACCGCCGCCCACCAACGTACTGCTTCGTCTGTGATGACGCCTAGGTCGATTACGAGGCCATCAGTTTTCTCGAAAGCAGCACCGCCCTCTGACAGTGTCGCCGAGTTATTGGTGTACTCCATAGCTCGTGCGCCCGGTATAAGCTCACTCCATCTTTGAGAAAGAATGTAGGCCCAGCCGAGCATAAGAAGGGAAATTTGGCCACCCGCCTTTCGAAGTTTATGATCATTTATTTTCAAGGAAACGACGAGGGGGTCCTGCTGGGTAACTGGAAACTGGTATCTTTTTTCGAATGAGGGCAACGAACAATCACCTGAGGATGGTTTCCAGGTGGACGTTCCCCATGCGTGAAGCTCAACGCCGGAGCTTTTGTCGAGATGCAGCTCTGGAACGAAATAGGGATGTCGAGGAAAGGCATTTTGGAAGTCCACGGCTCTTGCATCCAAGGGATCAGCTAAGGCTGCCAAGTATAGTCCATGCCAGAGTCGGTATCCTCGTTCGTAGTATTTTTCCAGAATTGCTCTATCCGGCTGTAGGCCGTCTTCCATCGTTATGTGGTGGCGGCAGTCCTGAGTGTCGCGTGTACCGTGTCCCAGAAGCACACCTGTGTGACAAACAATAGATGGGATGGTAATGCAAGTGAGATGTTGGACCCGTTCGGCGTTCAGAACTTCAGGCCGAGAAAGGGTGTGTGACACGCAGATCAGCTTAGTCATTCCTCGCCTCAGTGGCCGCCGCATCTCATCGTCAGAGACATAACCTCAACACCGAGCAAGATAGTTTCTAATAGGATTCAGGGATGACGCTTTAGTGGCTTAGTATAGTTTTAGAGACGAAGCATTGTTTATTGAGGCGGTTAATCAGTTGATGAAATTATTCTATTATGCAGTAAACACATAGAAACATCCATTCGTTACGACAAGCTTGATCGTGATAGGGTTCGCTTGGTAACCTGGGTTTGTAAGACCAGGAATTATTTCACCTGGATTCGCAAAGACAACGGATGGCCAGTTTCTGAGCGAGGCATACGTGATTGGCTTGATGAATGTTGTAGCTCGGAGGATGAGAGTGCTGCCCATGAAGGCGATGGACAGTCGACTACATGCCGGCGAAAGGTTGGACCGTGACAATAACAACTCGATTGGGTACGATTTAAGCCTTTGGTGATTTTGTGTGAGCAATAACAGAGCAGGGTTCGCGATTGCAGTTGTTCAAAGTCTATCCGCCTAGTATCCCGGTGCGAATTCTTCCTGTGTCGTCAGTCGAGAAAGACTGTCTCAGCCAGCGATGTCACCCGCTCCAGCAACCCTACGTGGATAGGCTTGAAAGTTGAACGAGGCTATGACTGCCGTTGTCGCGCGCTTAACTGCCAGATGGTGATCCGCCGAGGCTTATCGAGTTTGTCGCACGTCGTCAATATAATTGGCCAGGCGCCGTCGTCGTTTGGTGTTGATGTCGAGAACAGCTGACGTATCTACGTCAAGATGCACGACGGATCGATGAACTTCTTCTCGCTGTGCGTGCAAGTCGGGGTCGTCGAACGATTGGTCTCTGACTCTCTTCTGTGCGTCATGCACTCCGCAGCAAACACTGAAGTTTGAACAGATCTTGTGCGGGGCCTCTGGGGAGAAAGACGGTGAGCTTGTGAAGGCTCTTGCGGCCGCCTTCCGGTACTCGCAGATGCACTCGTCGCTTTCGTTCGCAATCGGCCCAGTATGATAGCTACCGATATGGTACTATGTATGTATGGCGGTGTGTGCAAAAGTGTCAATCACAGACGCCAGTTAGGTACATGAGTACCGACCGGTGCTCGTGCTGCTGATGATCGATGATTCGATCATATCGGCGGCATCTCTGCCAGTCCCGATTCGACAGCCTCCAATACCTTACAAGTTACAGTATCTGTAGACGTCAGTAGATCCAATCAAGTGACCCGGTGATAGGATCCGGACACGTCCACGAAGCGTGATACATTATGTCGGTATGTAGGACGACTTGCCAATTGAGGTGCAGGGAACGACCCGTCCCTAGCGGATGTGGCAAAGTGTACCGAACCTGTCACGTGGCTTCCACGCGACTATGTACCTAACAAGGTACCTCCTACCTCCTATGAGGTACCTACCTCGTACGGAGCACATATATGTACCTACACATTGAACAACCAAATACCTAGGCCGCTCAGTGCTACCTACAGCTACAACGAACAAGTGATGTCTCAGATGTGAGGCTGCTACCGCCAATATGTACGTGCATACATATGTAACACAGCTGCGGCTCTTTTGTGGTTAATCATGTCGTCTGACTGAGGGTCACTGAGCGACGCAATCCCGAACATGGGCCATGCAACCTCCCCGTTTGCACCGCAGTTGTGAATCTGTGAGCCTCTGTTCCAACGGAAGGAGTCGATTCATTGCAGACTGCGCAGGGTGAGTTCAAGGTCAAACACGGGTGAGATGCATACAGAGCCCGGGTGTTCAACGCTGGCGGCTGGCGAACAGCAAGACAGGAAACCAAGCTGTCAGGTTCCCGCCTTTATTTAATGCGACGTGATTGAACCGTATCCTGATTTTTTTGCATCGTTCTCTGAATGCGAGCTTTTTTGATTTGTCCAAATCTCTATTAAATCTCATCCAGGTTGGTCCATTCTTTACTTTGATGCTATCATACAGTCCAACCAAATCTACGACATAGGCTTGAAAGGGTCACCATCCCGCTCTCACACAACTGTTCTTGCTCGGACATTCGGTGCACACAACGATACGGGCGATTCTCGGGACTGCGGGTATTATTTTATTTACATCAAGATGTACGACAGCCTCGGGCCAGGCAGCGTCATTTTGGAGCAATACTACGAGCGAGCATACCGGCTCTGGCATCGGCTGTACTTGGCGGCAGTGGCTGCTCCCTTGGATCATGGAACGGCGCTAGACCTTCAACATGTTTTTCCCCGGCATCCTTATCTTGTCACAGGGCTACACCTCGACACGCGCGCCGGTGACGTGCTTTATGCGACGGGTACGTCCACATGGCGAACATCAACAGGCGGTTGCTCGTTGCCTTCGTTCAAGAAAAGATACAAGGTCCCAGTGACTGCGGAGACTTCGTTGATCGTCTCTTTGCCATTACATCGCAACAGTTTTGGCCAGGACAGTGACCACATCTGTCTCCTCATGCTCGCGTGGGCATATGTTCTTTCGCAAAGATGGACCGAACTTGTACCGGGCGCAGAAGCGGTCGAGTACACAGAAAGCTCGGCGACATTGTCACTGTCAGATAGCGTGGGCGGTGTGGTGCAAACAGACGACCCTGTCGTGGACCTCGGTGTCGCCACAGATGAAGCGGTGCGATGGTGGGCGGCAGTACTGGCGCCTGGAGAAGGATGGGTTGCCCGGATTCATCACATGGGGGAAGACCTCCGGTCACCATGGTCGGTCAGCCTCCAGTCCTCGAAGAATCTGATCTTGACTTTCCGAAAAACGCTGTCCCGTGAAGGACAGAGATCACCTCCATCTTTCTCCGCTGCGGTGCAATACATTGCTGATTATGCAAAATACCACGGAATCGAAGATCAGAGCCACGCGGCTTTCGCAGCGGCACTACTACTGCCTACCAGACGCAATATCTCGAAGCGACTCTGCTGGTCTTATCCAGATTGGCACAACAAGCGACGAGAACCATCTGTCAAGCAAGAACAATGTTGGCCTCCGTGGGGAAAAGAACGGAATCAGCTCGACAAGTTAATGACCATGAGCTGTAACGCAATAGGGATGTTGTCGTTATTGTGCAGCAGTTTCATCGATCCAGATTTACCATGCAACGTTTGCGGCGCTTGGATGCAGGGAGCGTTTGCTATCCTCGACGAGCCAGAAGCTCAAAAACCCGACGTTCTAATGGGTATACTTGTACAAAGGTCCCCTCATCTTCGCTTCCTGTGGCTGGGCGCCATACTCTTGGACATGCAAGGCTACATCATGCAAAGGGCTCGACCAGTTGCATACTTTCCCGAGTTACATTCTGCTTCTTGGACTGGTACCTTGATCTCCTTCATCCAGCGGCCTGTACCGAATTACCCGGCAAACACGGAAATAATCCGGCGAGCGGATGGCGCGCGGCTCATGTTTCTATCACAGACCAAATGCCACAGCGACCTGCCCCTTGTTCCGTTCCCACCATTCGGAGCTATGCTCGTGAGGGACTGCGTCCTGGAGGCGCAGTTGCACGTTTCTTGTGGCGGCGGTCACGGGCTTGTGTATGCGGGCTGGGAATGGGATTGCGATGGGGATGTTAAAGTTGCCCAAGATCCAGGGGGCAAACCGTTCGACTTCAGCGAGGCGAATGGACCTGCTGTTGCCAGTATGGCTATTCGCTACGATAAGCTTGACCCCAATAGCGATTGCTCGGAAGCTATAACGTTGTACATTTTCAATTGGCTTCGCAAAGACGACGGGGGGCCAGTTGGCAAGCGAGGCATACCTGGTAATTGGATTGGTAACCACCGGAGCAGAGTAAAGAGCGAGCGTGCTGTCCCTGAACCTGAAAGCAACGGGAAGTCGACTACCTCATCTCGGCGGCGGGTCGGTCCGAGGGTATTCCGGGCTTTAACAACGCAATCGCATTCGATTTGAGCTTTTGGTGGTTTTTTTTACGTACTGGCGGGCGAATCAATTTCATCTCCCCCCCCCCTTACAGGAATCGCTCGAAGTATTGCTCCAAAATGACGCTGCCTGGCTCGAGGCTGTCGTACATCTTGATGTAATTAAAATAATACCCGCAGTCCCGAGAATCGCCCGTATCGTATCCCGGAAGTGCACCGAGTGTCCGAGTAAGAACAGTTAGGTGGAAGTGGGATGGTGACCCCTTCAGGCCTATGTCGTAGATTTGGTTGGACTGTATGATAGCATCAAAGCAAAGGATGGACCGACCTGGATGAGATTTGGTAGAGATTTGGACAAATCAAAAAGGGGGATGAAATTGAATCGCCTGCCAGTAGGTACTCGCAGGAATGCCATGGTTTACCGACAAATGCGATCTATGTGGCAAGTTTGCCTGCTGAAAGATGTAAAAGTTCTAATGCGAAGCACAAGATACCGCCATCGTTGCGTAGGAGGTGCGCGGATGAAGGTACATGGATGCCATGCATGATGCGACAGAAAGAGAAGGAAGTTTTGCGCTTTTGGTTGGGGGTACGGGGGCCCTGCCTACTAGAGTCTAGGGGCCACTAGCCACTGTAGGTGCGCTGAAGAGGCCAAATCGGTCCCATGTGGCGGGCGGTTGGTGCTCGATCCCCTTTGCACGATCCGCCATCCGCCAATTCCCCGTTCCATCCCGTGCGCTAGACTCTATAGTCCCACCCGACACCACATTCCCATCGTCAAAGCCGTCAAAGCGTCCTCATGCCTGAAACCTCCAGTAAGGCCGGCTTCACACCACCGAGCTTACTATGTAACCCTGTGGGAATAGGAGGTAGGTATGTCAAGTTAGTGCCGGAGACAAAGCGGGAGGTAAAACGACGGGTTTCCTCTTCCACCCGTGTTTGCTTTTCTTCCACGTGCATGATTGTAAAAAGATGCGCCTGTCTCGTGTAAACGACATTGCATGATCACATCGACACAAGTCTCTCACAATTACCTCCCGATCAAATCAGGACTTACGAGCCACCATTGTGCGCAGAACCCCTGTCTCCCCTGAAAAAAACGAGGGAAAAAAAGAGAGCACAATGAAAGTCTCGCTTGCTCTGCTTCTCGGCGCGGCGGTCTCTCTCAGCAGAGCCGGCCTAGTCATCACGCCCATACACGACGACCAGATCGTGGAAAAGGTCTCCAATGATTGCTTCTTCGGCGAGGTGACACCGCAAGGCTGCGGGTGAGTTTTTTTTCTGCGCCTCTATTTTACCTTCTGTCATTGAATTCTTGTCGTGTGACGTCTTCGGCTGAACTGGATACTGATGTTGTGAAAGGCCTAGGCGTGCGTGAGGGGCATTATGCAAATTTTCGGACGCAGCGAAACGAAACGGCACTGCTAGCAGTGACCAAAGCCGGCATCTTTGGACAAAGAAACAAGCGATATATTGGGGTAGTCTGCAGGCAGATCACAATGTGTCACACACGTGTAGGTACAGTTGACCCCCTTGGAGCCTTGAGCGCACTTCAGAAGCGAAGGGGCCAGAAGCTCATGGTTGCAAGAAGCAACGGTTCAAGAGCTCAAGAAGTGAAAGGAAGCGACGAGCAAGAAGCGAAGAGCCGGAATGGAATCGGACGACGACGGATGTTGACTGTGTCGAACTTTTCGTGTCGTAGGAACTCTCAAGGGGCCAAGATGTTCGTCGACATTCTTCTTAATGCGCATCGCATCGTCTTCTGTGCTATTTCGAGGCGGCGGTTGAGCGGCTCTTAACTAGGAACTCCTCATTCTTAAAGAAAGCAAACCCTACTTTACTTTTTGTCAATTGCCTTCTTATCAAACCAAGACCTATCTTATACTACAGCCGCGAGGGAAACGTAAACGTAGTCCCCGCAATATGCTTCGTATGCTGCTCAAACGGACAAATCTGAAAGAAGCGCTCCCGCGAACACTTGACCAGATTCGACCTCTTGTGCGGCAAATCAATCCACTGATCCTGATGCAACCCAAACATGTACTCATACATCAACACCTTTGCACCCGTCAACCGCGGCTCCCCCACAACATTCTCCGTCCGGTGATCATCCAAGAAAATATAGTGCATCACGCTCGGCCACCAAGCCATAACGCGATGTGTGCCTCGAAAAGCATCCACCCCAACAAGAGAGTGACGACCCCTGTCGAAATCCCCCGCGGCGTAGTGCATCCCCATGCGGTCCTCCTTGGCCCAGTAAATCTCAAAGTAAGCAAACGGCACGTCGTTGAAGCTGCCCAGGACGGTGATGACGTGCGGATCGCGGTGCAGGTCCGCAAGATACGCGCGGTGATGGTCCAGCGAGCCAGATTCACGCCAGCCCTGCGCAACACGGGGATCGTTCTGCCATCGGTGGAAGAGATCAAGGTGTTGCGGGTTGCGGTAGTCAAGTGCCGTGAGAGAAAAGTGTTGGTCGAGGGACGGGATGTAGCGGCTGTACAGGAGAGCACCGGGCGTGGGTTTGGGGCGCCGTCGCGGGTGGCGCAGGAATGTGGTTTGTGTGGCGTCGATGGTATAGTCCAGGTGTGGTACCGCCTGCGCTGAGGGCCATGTTGGGAGCCACACGGGGCGAGCACCCAGTGGCGACGCACAGCCCTGCCAGAAGGCGCTGCGGAGAATGAGCAGCTCGTCGTTGTTGGAATCGTCGTTGGATTTGCTCAATGAGTTGTTGGAGTTGATGCGCTGCGGGTGCTGGATGGCCACCATGGATTGCAGCAGCTGCTCCGTCACGTCGGCGGCGCCTTGGCCTTGCAGACGCAGCCGGGATGTCTCGACATCGTGGTGCATCGTGAAGAGGGCATACAGAAAAAGCCAGACGTGGCCAAGCGTTGGCGTCGCCGCGCTGGCCGTCCAGTCGATGCGCCATGATGGACTGCGTCGCGCTCTCGCCCACTCTGTATTGTCGGCTTCGTCTATCACGTCCGGCGCGGGGCCTAGCTCTGTGAAGAGGATCGATTCATCGTGTAGGACCGCGGGGAACGGCTCTCCCTCGTTGACTGCCTGCTCGTCTTGGCGCAAAAAGTACGTGCGGCTGTCATCTGTGGGAGGCGGCGTGGGCGCGAGGTGCAGATGGTATGTGGTGCGATAGGGATGCGGCAGCCGGATCTTGACGGATGACGGGTGTTTCTGCTGCGATTGGTTGGATGTAGACGGTGCCATTGTACGGAATCGGTAGGACAAGTTCTCTCTCGAATTGGCGGTATTCACGACAATGAGCAGTAGACCGTGTGGGAGAAACGTGCAAGTTCACTAGACACAACAAATGGCATACGACGAGGGACGAAGTTTGCGTCTCGACTTTTTCCATTCGCCCTCGGTCCATCCTTGCCCCAACGCTCGACGTAATCGGTCCCATGCATTCATCACCCTGGATGGAATTTTGCGGCTCTTTTTCCAGAGTTAACACGTTATACGACACCCGTTGACAGTTGTTGCAGTAGGTACAAACATACACAGTGTGTAACAATGTACGACTCCGTACAAAAGAATACCTACACCCCCCTCCACTGTGACCTGTCCAGTGTCCAGGCTCCGAGTCGCGATCCTTCACCGTCGCACGACTCATGTCCAGTCTCCACCCACACCCTAACGATCCCTGCCACAGCATCCCCTGCCGGATCAGATTGATAAGATTAACAAGACAGAAACTTGGTTTCACGCCTTCACCGCATCCTGGGGCCCGGAATGATGAATCCCAACGCTGTGCACTGTGGACACTGCAGCAACTTGCGGGAATTGTCGCGATCCAGCCTCCTTTTCTCCACTTGAGAACGTTTCTCGTCCTTTGTTCCCTTTTTTTCCTTCCTTTCCCCCTTTCTTTTTGCGGAGTTGATGAGAAGTCGTTTTTTTACCGCTGGAAGTCGTTCAAGGGTGGGGAGGGGGATTGCTTCCGACTTCGGAATGAAGAATGTTTAGGTGCTTTCTGCGTCGAGTGTACATACACAGTACCTAATTTCTTATTCCACTCCTTTCTTTCCGCTGACAGACATGCAGAAATACCTACGGTATGGTATGTACGGAGTACACAGTATGTGAAGAATTTCCTGGTTCTTAGTGGTGCCCCTCTTAATCGGTGTCATCAGGATGTATCTGATTTTGACATTTATACAGATAGCTACGTGGGCAATAGGCATTATGTTTTGACTACAACTTTCAATGACTGGGTATGTTGTTTTAATAATCACACGCATGAGACTCCGCTACGTATTTGCCCGTATCATCATGTCGTATGAGACGATGAGTCGATGACTAGGTAGATAGGTAGGTACGTACGCAGAGCGCTGGCCTTCAGCCTACATTGAACTATGTACCTTGATGATAGCGGCCAAGAGACACGCAGACCAACTCTATCTCAATCTTCTACCATCCAGTCAGGCAGCAGGCTCAGCATCTCTGAAGTTCTGAACAGTCAACGATCATGTTGTACCAAGACTAAACACCATACAATACACTCCGAGGTCCACCTCCTTCACGATGCTGTCCCAGCATCATCCCATCTACAAAGCCCTCCCCAACGGCTCCCCCACAAACATCTCCATCGTAGCCACCAACTCCTCCAACCTAGCCTGCCAAAATCCCCCCCTCTCCGCATCCGCCTCAATCCCAACACGGCTCTCCCCTCCCTCCGTAAAAGCCACCACACGAGGCGGCGTCGCTCGCTCCAGATGCGGATTCGTATAATCCACGCGACACTGGCCCTCTCCAAAGGGCATCGTATCAAAATAGCCCTGATCGAGAGAATTGACAAACGATGGATAAAAGGGCGCCTCCGGATCCCAATTCGCGCAGTCTTTTGCGATGCGCGAAAAACCCAGCGTGGCGTGTGCGCTGCCTTCCAGGTAGACATCTCGGACGTGCTCTAGGAGGTCCTTGGCCGTCCAGCTGGCTTGGAACTTGATTCTTACGGGCATGTATTGATAGCAGGGGCCCATGACGGTCTCTATGCCGGGCATGTCGATGTTGCGCCCGGACACGATACCTGCAAAGGTTACGTCTGTTGTGGATAGGTGCCTGGCTAGTAACGCGGCCCAGCTCGCGGTGAGGAGAGTCGCGAATGTGACGTCGGGGGGCCGCGCAGATAGATTTACAGCTTTTGTGAAGAAGTGGGTGGTAGATGTTGCGGAATCTGCGGGATTGGCTATATGGGATAGGCGAGAGCCAGCGAGCTGTTTCTTCCAGTAGCTGATGTGTTTGTCTTGCAATGTTGTCATGTGCTGTAGGTAGTTGGCAAACGGTGCAGATGGACTGATATCTTCCTGGAGGTAGTGCATGTGTAACTGTTTGAGGAGCTCTGGGAGCGATACTCCGTCGTATTGCGCGTGAGACATGCGAAGCATGAGTGACTGTTCTTCTTTACCGTCTTGGCGCAGTATAAATAGCTGCACGAAGGAGTGCCCGTACTGGAACGAGGAATCAAGTTCAATGTCTTCTTCAGCCAACGCACGCGCGAATTGGTCTAGGTGCTCTTCCAGGGGACACTTATGCTCTGAGACGGAAATTGTGAGATCCCGCAGCACGACCTGCAATAGAGTGCCGTCTTCATGGGGGACGAACACGGTTCGCAGTATTGGATGCAAGCTGACGAGATGCTGGAAGCTATCCACCACGCGTGCCATATCAACAGACTGATCCATGTGCAGCATATTGTACTGAACCGAGCTTCGAGGCCTGGAAATGGTAGACTTCACGTCTCTCTCCTGCGTGTCCGTCACCGGCAAGACGTCCTCAACGATCCACGTCTGATCTGCAAGCCGAGGAAAGACACACTCCGCCAGAAGATGGTCTGTGTTGATATTTCCAAGCAACGAAAAGGGTCCCCTGTAAGCGGAACCTGCCTCACGGGCACGCGACACATCCGGAGCCTCCTTGACCGCGCTCGCCATATCGCCGAGCTTCATGCTGCGAAACATGTCCGCCACCGTCAGCACCAGACCTTCCGAGCGAAGCGCCGAAACTATTCTCATAGCCAAGATGGAGTCACCCCCCAGGCGGAAGAAATTATCGTCTCGTGTAATCTTCTCCTCGTCCATGGAGAGGAATCGCGCCCATAGCGACCGAAGCTTGATCTCGTTGGGCGACAATTCAATCATGCCGCCGACGTTGGAGAGCGCGCGGGAGAAACACTGTCGAATTTGCGCCACATGCGAAGACGTGATCATGTGAGTTGCTAGGCCGTCCACGAGCGTTGCGTCTAGTCTGTCGTGCGTGTCGCCCTGGATGGAAAGGGGAATGCAGACCGCTGGTATCATGTACGGGGGTAGAGCGTCCAGCATTGCTTTCTTGAGACAGGCCACAGATTTGACCAGCTCGATCGATACGGCCGAGGCCACTGGTGTAGCAGCAGACAGAAAATTGGCATCGAGTTCGAGATCAAGTGTCACGCTGGCCGCGGTGGTTTGAGGACCAGTCTTTTCCCAAACAAAGGCTACCACAGTCGGTGGTCCGCCTGCCACGTCTGCCAGAGAGATGAGTCGGCTACAGGCCTCGACGTGTTTGGGAAGTGACCGGGCTAATGCGCAGTCAACTGCTTTTAGGTCTATTGTACGGCCGTTGCATTGAATCATATCGTTCTTCTTCCCGACAAACACCAGCTTGAGGCCATCAGAGTACTTGACGAGATCTCCCGTCTTGTAAAGTCTGCCATGCCGGCCCGAAATCCCCAGCGTACCCTGTGTTAGCCAGTCGGGAGCGGCTGAGTCGTCTTCTTGGCCAGCATGGCCCTCGAGAACAAGTTCACCTGTCGTCCCAATCGGCATCAGGCGGCTGCTATCCGACGGACTCACGACCCACGCCACATTATCATCAATTGGGTACGCATCTCCAGGCTGGAGAGAGGCGTTGCGGAATACAGGCGCACATCTTGGAGCAGCAGCGTTCGCTGACCATAGTTCCTCCAGGTCGTCTCTGCTGAGACAAGAGATGTCCTTTACATAACGATCTGGGTATTGGCAAAGCTGTGTAACTGCGGATTCAAGCTGCGTCAGGACTCGATGCATTTGGGCCTCGCTTACTAGACGAGAGTCGAAGCTTGCGAGGACGCGGAAGCCTCCACCTCCCGGTTGGAGACAGCAAGCCAGCATCAGGGGGTACGTGTTGAAGTGAAGCGCCTCCAATGCCGCATCACCCGCCGCGAAAAGAGGCACATAGCCATGCTGTCCGTCATCCACATCTGCAGGGGCAGGCTGGATGACCAGGCCCATGCTGACTTCACATGCTACCTGGGCATCCGCACTCAATCGCCGGATGTTTTGAATACCGTAATGGTCGTGCGCTGCTCTTGTGGCGCCCTCGTCCTGGAGCGACTGCAGGAATCCATGCACCGTTGCTGTGCGATCGATACGCACGCGAACCGGCACTGTGGCCAGAATCGGGCCTTCAATCTGATCGATGCCGGGGATCGGGAGTGAACGCCCTGTGAAGGTCTCGCCAAAGACAACGTCATCGTTCATGGTGTACTGCGAGGCTACCAGCGCCCACGCAGCGCGCATAACGGTCGAGTCGGTGATGTCGTTTCTACACGGCCGGTCTACTACAATCAGACGCTCTAACTGTGCATCGGGCTCCGGTATATATGATTGGGAGGGCAAGGGGGGAAATTGTGGTCCAGTGGCTCCGTCTAGTTGCTTGAGCCAGAAAGACTTGGACATCTCTCGCCGTTCAGGACGCTGGAGGAATTGAATAAAGTGTTTGAATTCCGCCAATCGCTTGACTGGCGCCTCCATGAATGCCTGTATGACGTGGTCAACAATTAATTCCGTAGACCACGCGTCGTATACGGCGTGATGCGCCGTCCAGACAAAGTAATATTTCTCTCCCTGGGACACATCGTGCACCATCGTAAATCTGCTGAGCGGGCTATTCACCGGCATGGGCGTTTGTCTGTCCTCGGTCAAGAAGTCAGAAAGACCATCGTGGTATTGCCAGCTGGGTGCTTCATTCGTGACGACTTGCAGAAAGCCGTGCGTCTCAAATTCCACGATTCGAGTACGTAGTATGGAACAGTCTTTGATCACGATATCCCAAGCGGCCTTAAGCTTGTGCGCCGTGGCAGCGTCCGGGATCTCGGCAACTCGCTGAGCAACATAAGCTTCCTCTGAGCGATGATAGAAGGCCATGTGAATCTCTTGCATTGGCGCACAAGGATAAATGTCTTCAATCGACGCCACATCGAGGCCACAATGGTCTGCAGCTTCTCGGCAGAGAGCCTCGCGGTCCCAGGAGCCATCGAATAAGGAGAAGGGCGGCACTTCAACAAAGGAGCGTGTCTCAAGTATATTTACTTCTCTGGCCATGTCTTGCAGCGCTGGAGACGCAAAGACTTGGGCAACGGTCAAGTCATATCCTGCGTCCCGCATAGCAGGTACCAGCTTCATGGCTAGGATCGAGTCACCTCCCAGTATGAAGAAGTTCGCTTCAGCGTGGATCTGGTCCGCTTCCAAGTTGAGAAGCTTGCTCCAGATGGATTGCAAGCACTTCTCAACGTCTGACGTTGGTGCTCTGGCCGTTTTCGTCAAGGCAGCACCGCTTTCTAGACTGATTGAGTGAAGTGAGGTGGAGGAGCCAAGGGACCGCAACGGTTTGCGATCAATTTTGCCAGACACCAGCATCGGAATTCGAGACACGGCCATATATGTTGATGGCACCATATAAATGGGTACAGTCTTGAGAAGTTCGGTGCTCACGAGTTGCACTGCGCTTTGCAGCTCAGGAGACATTTCGACAACATGCGGCTCACAAGTATTATCCTTATCCTGACGTCTCTCAGCCACAAAAGCGACCAACATGGTCTCTTTCTTTTGTCCCTCGGGCGCAATGACTTCGGCAACGACATCAGTGCCATGGGGCAGTAATCTCTTGACGTGGTGCTCAATTTCGCCCAGCTCCACGCGCTGTCCTCGCAACTTGACCTGACTGTCTTTCCTTCCAACAAAAATGAAACCGTTTTCGCCGTCTGGGTCATACCGGACCAAGTCTCCGGTCTTGTATAAACGACCCCGTCTTCCTGGAACGTCATCATGGCCCGATATCAACCAGACTGGATCTATGATAAAGGCTGCTTCTGTTTTTTCCGGATCTCCAAGATATCCCTGACCGACGATAGGCCCCTCAATGAGTAGTTCACCAACTGCCCCCACGGGTACCAATTTGTCGTGATTATCGGGGTGAACAAGCCAAATCGTGCACCCTTTGGCAGCACCCATACTCACATACGGTTTCCCGGCAGCGTTCGGATTCACGGTACAGCCCACAGTACATTCCGCTGGGCCATAACCTACGACGACTCGAGTGTGCTGCCCCCATATTGCAATATCGCCAGCAGAACAGGCCTCGCCGCCTACACCGAGGCTGTTGAGGGATGGTATGATATCGGGGTCTAGGATGCGCGCCACCGAAGGGGTCATGTTGGCCATGTTCACACCAAGTCGACGCATGGCGCCACTTATGTCGTTCATTCGATCCTGGTCGGAGGGAATGCAAAGACAGCCCCCGCGCAATAGGGTGCTCAACATACTGTCAATACTCACATCGAATGCATAAGAGGTAAAGTCCAGTACGCGTGAAGAATCGGTGTACCCTATTTCAGTGCTTCTTGACAACGCACTCGAGGTATAGACCGAGTGGCCGATGATAACTCCCTTCGGCTTGCCAGTACTCCCAGATGTGAAAATGATATAAAGCGTCGAGTCGGGAGACACAAACGGCAACTTGATGGCGCTGGAGGCGTGGCAGTACTTGGCCGTCATTGACTGCATAGTGCCATCGCTGACAACTATTGTTTGAGCCTCGGGGGCAATGAGGGGCCCAGAAGCACCGTTGGCATCAGACGTGACGATGAACTTGGCCTTCACTTGTTCAGCCATCAGCTGCCGTCTCTGAAGCGGCTGGCTAGGATCCATCAGGACGAACGCCGCGCCAGCCTTCATCACGCCCAAGACCGCGACCGTGGTCCATTTCGACTTTTCGAAGCAAAGCGGGACAATGTCACCCACCAATACACCCACGTCGACAAGATGTGTGGCTAGAAGGGTAGAAAACTTTTCGACTTCCTCGTACGAGAAGTCGCCATCCCAAGAACAAATGGCTTGCTTGGCGGGATGCTTTCTCGCCTGATTGGAGATCAAGTCTTGGATGCAAATTTCGGTTGCAGGCGGCAGGGACTTGTTCCAGTTCCACAGCACAGAGTTGTCTACGTTGCCTAGCTCCAGCACGGTAGAGATGGGCGCAGACAGATCCGCAAAAATACCCGTGAGAACCTCGACAAAGGCCAGAGTAAAATGCTGGGCGAGGTAAGCACCGCCTAGCGGTTCGCGCCACATGGGCTGCACCCAGAGACGTCCGTCTCGAACCACTGTCTTTAATTGAACATTGCCCTGATGCGGACAGTCAGCGCGTGCACTCATTCACATCATACATCAAAATAACAATCACTCACCCATCGGACTGTGTCGCTATCCCAATCAGCTCGGTCACACTGTTGACCTGGCGCGCATTCATCGTTGAAATACAGACTGGTACCATCGGCCACCAATCTCGAGTCTGAAGATGATACTCGCTGCATATAGCTTTTTATGTCGCCCAATGCTTCTGATACGGACGTCCTCGGCGTCCATGAAGTCTCACCACTTGGAAAGTCAAAAGTAGTATAGGATACGGCGTCTTCAGAGCACATACCCCATGAGAAGTCGCTAGTCCCATCAACGCCGTATCGGCGCAGAAGAAGGGACCACGCCAAGAGCAAGATCTCAGATTCGGGTATGTGAGGACATCGTTGTGCTAGAGCTGGAACATCGAACTCAAGCTCTTTGGCCTTGCCAGACCTGTCAGGCTTGACGGTGTGCACTGCAGCGGTGGTCATGACTGCGATGGTGGAGTTGGCTGATGCCGACGTCAAAGAGGTCGCCGTTTTCCTTCGCTAATACGGTAGGTCTCTATGAGTAGACGAGGTGAGGTACTTAGTGGTGAGTGCTTGCAAAACGAGTTGCATCGTCCATATCTCGAGCGGCCGCGATGCCTCAAGGGCCCGAAGCTCGCCTCGATCAAGCTCCCCATCTTTTCGAGTCATTGGCCTGACTCGAATATCTCCTCGGTCAAGACCACCGCAGTCGGCCTTGTTTCTACCACTGCTTGTGGCAAGGGTTGTGGAACTTTCAGTACGAAGTACTCTGTACGAACTGCCACACATGTAACAAGCGGTCCTGAAGTGGGAGATGTCCGGGGACCGGCAGACAAGGGTGGAAGTGCATGATGTACGGAGTACGGTCCACGGAGTAGAGGAGGTACATGTATGTACTCATCCAGGAGGCGTGCGATTAGCATGGCACGCTTGGAAAGCGCCGAGTTGTGTACATACCCACACGCGAGCGACGAGAGTATGTACATTGTACAGAGTACATCCAAGGTATGTAGAAGGAATGTATGTACAATTAGAGAGCTCACCTTGTGGGCTTCACGATGGTGCTGTGGCGGATGCTGATTGATAAAAAATCGACAACAGATTGATTACGTCCTTGAGAGTTCCCGAGTCCCGGCCACATCAAGTGGGGCCGTCACGGGTTGTCACTGGTGACTGGTCAGTGCGCATAAGGGTGGGTCGTACTGGTGGGCCGAAATGACCTTGGAAAAACTCATCCATGATCCTGCAACGATCTTCCATCCACTCCGACCGCGCTCCTCCATCATCCATCTCCGTACACCACCGAGTCACCGACACATCATTTCTCTGTGACCAGCAGGGGTGCTTCTCTATCGTTCGATATGTACTTACCTACCTCCTCATGATGGCCGAGGTCCGCTCGAATTGCGCATTGGCCAAGGGCAATTCATGATGTATTAAGTCCTACTTCATGCTACATGCGGCACCTGCTTCGCTAATCCAACCAAAGAACTCATGTGAAGAACAAATATGCAATCAATGTTGCATGTCTAGTGGCCGTGGATCAACTCGAAATCATTTGGCTCAGCACATTCGATCGATAACTTTCAGATCGCGTGCACAGCTCGTCATGGGTGCCGGAGTCCACGCTCTTGCCACCTTCAATCATGTAGATCACATCAGCCTTACGGATGGTATGAAGACGATGAGCGACCGCCAGTACGGTGATCCCTCTGGACGCGATTTCCAGTCCATCCTGCAATAGCTTCTCTGATTCTGCATCGAGAGCGCTTGTAGGCTCGTCCAAGATGAGCAGCCTTGGCTTTCGGACTAGGGCGCGCGCGATGGCTAACCGCTGTTTCTGGCCACCCGAAAACCTGTTTCCAGAAGCTCCGCATTCGGTTTCATAGCCTTCTGGGAGCTTCATGATGGTCTCGTGAATATTCGCCAACTTGCAAGCCTGGATAATGTCTTCTTCCGACACTTCTGTGCCGGGCCGGGCTCCCAAGGAGACATTGAACCGTACGCTGCCTTCAAACAATACTCCATCTTGGGGCACAAGAGCGAGTTCATCCCGGAAAGTAACGTCTGCCTTCTTAGTAATATCTGATCCATCGATCAAGATCGCACCCGAAGATGGCAGGTACAGTCTTTCCACCAAAGAGATGATGGTAGATTTCCCAGCACCAGAAGGACCAACAAGGCCGCAGAATTGGCCAGGCCGGACGTGAATGCTCAGACCACTTAGCGCTGGAGCATTCGTGCGAGTAGGATAGGAGAAATGGACGTCTCGAAGCTCCAAGTCAACTCCACCCGTGGCAACGGGCGAGAAAGACTTTGCCTCTGCCAGAGTTTCAATGTCGGCACACTTGGCTACTGACGTCGGCAAAGCCCCTTGTTTCAATTCGCCGAGTTCAATAATTCCAGTCACTCTAGCTATGGCAGCCTTTGCGTTTGTGAACTCTGGAGCAAGCGCAAACATTTGGCTCCATAGTTGGGCACTGACGAGCAGAGAGAAGACGACGATGATGAATTGGGTCTCTGTATAAACGCCACTGAAGATCTGCTTGGAGCCCCACCAAAAGGCCAATCCAAATGCTAGATTTCCTGCTAGGTATTGCAGAGCTAGCCACAAGTTGGCTGAGAAGCTGATGGCAGTGACTTCTCGCTTTGGCTCATCAAGAGTACGTCTGTAAACAGCCAGGACTTCATCTTCCAGGGACAGTGACGCCACAGTCTTGATAGAATCGACTGCTTCAACGCCAATGCCAACCGATTTGCTAAATGCTTCTTCGTGCTTCTCATAGAACTTGGACAAGGTTCGAAGCTGAATGAGGCCAATGCCCAGCAAAATGGGAACAATGGCCAAGCAGACGATTGCAATCTTCCAGGCGACAATGAGAGTCATGATGATGGCTGCTATTAGATTGATGCAAATAGACAGAATGGTGCCAATGGTTGATCCGCTCAGCCCAGCAATCTGGTCGCCGTCGTTCGTAATGTATCCAAGCAAGCTAGTAGGTGTCCGGTCCTCAGACTGATGCCATTGAACGTCTTGCTGGAACAAGGAACGAAAGAGGCGAACGCGTATGTTGAATATGGACTTTTCCGACACTATCCCAAACCCAACCCAGCTGATCAGGTTGGCGAAGAACTCGATGAGGGCTAGGACGAAAAACATCAAGCCAAAAAAGTTTCCGCTCGATCTAATGTAGTCTGGAGTTTGACAAGGCGTAAGACTACCAACTGTGTGGCCGAATATGACAGCCTCGGCCGAAAATGCACCCCCAACAACGCTCGCGGCGGCAAGGGCGATGAGGGCTATGATGGCATGCGGACGAATGAACGAGAACAAGACTCGTACTGGGGTCCAAGAAGAAATTTTCTTCATTGAGCTATCAGCATCATTCAAATACTGATGATCCCCGAGTGGCTCATTCGGCACGTTCGGTGGCATTATCTTGGCATCTTTCATCTTAGCCTCCACCAGAGAATCATCACTGCCAAGGCTCTCCTCCATCGATTTGGCTCCATCACTTTTGGCAGATGGGTCACGCAAACTCTGCAAGTCAACAAAGCCCGCATAGGTTCCTTTTTTAGCAATCAGCTCAGAGTGCGTTCCCTCTTCCACGACTCGGCCCTCGCTCATGACGATAATCTTGTCGGCCGTCTGGATCGTTGACAGCCTATGCGCCACAGAGATGACCGTGCGTCCTTCCGAGCATCGTTCAATTGCTGTCAGAATTTCTCGCTCGCTCTTTGAGTCCAGCGACGCAGTTGCCTCATCTAGAATCAAGATTTTTGGGTCCTTTACGAGTGCTCGCGCGATGGCAATCCGCTGTCGTTGGCCGCCTGAGAGCTGCTTGCCGGTGGGCCCAACGATAGTTCCCAGCCCCTCAGGAAGTTTGTCGATGAATTGAGCAGCATTGGCAAGCTCTACTGCTTTCTGCACCATAGTCACAATTTCGGACATTTCGGCTCCGTATTGGCCAGCAGCTTCCGTCACCGCGATTCCGCTCCTAATTCTAGCAGCAATCTCGCCGAGCTGCGGTCCAAGCAGAGTAGCATGCAGCGACTCATGGTCGGGGGAGAAAGAATTGACCAGGCCAAGCGCAACGTTCTCGAGGATTGAGCGATCAAATAGGCGTGATTCCTGCTGTACGAAACCTATCATGCTTCGAACCTCACGAGTCTTTAATTCTCGGAGATCATGGCCGTCTAGCAGGACGCTACCCTCATCGGGGTCATAAAGACGAAGCATCAGAGCAGCGATGGTTGACTTTCCGCTTCCAGAGAACCCAACTAGAGCCGTCTTCTTTCCAGCCTGTAGCTCCATTGACACATTCTGTAGCACACGTTGCTCAGGTCTCGAGGGATACGCGAAGGATACGTTCTGCAGTTCAAATCTACCGGAAGCGGCCGAAGACAGCTTGCAGCCTTTGTCGGACGTACCGTTTATGACCGCTGGATGTTCCATGTCGGCCCTGATTTTCGAGAACGATGCGGCAGCAGCCGCAAAGATGTGCACGAAGGGTGTGACTTCGCTGAGTATCAGGGTCGCTGTGTAAAAATAATCACATGCGTTAGCTTTGGTAGTAATGGGGACCGAACAAAAGGGGGCGCGCAAGCCTACCATCCACGAGAAGAAAAATGACGGTGAAGACTGAGCCAACAGTCACGTCGGACACATCGTTCGCGATGTTGTCGGCGATCATTCTGCTCCCCAGCCAGAAAGACAAGCCATTGGCAGAATAGGCGATAAAGTACATGAGACCAGCCTGAACTCCGTTGGCAATAGCTTTCTTGAGACCTTCGGTTTGAGCCGCACGGAGGTGAGCGGTGAATTTGGTCTCGAGTCTATCATTTGCGTTGAATGCTTGCACGACGGCGACGTTTGAAAGAGCTTCCGAGGCAATCGACGCAGCGGCCGCAAAACGATCCGACACGCGCGAGGAGTGTTTCTCAATGAACCACGCGCCGGCCAATGACATGGTAAAATACGCGGGAATAAGCACCGTGAGGATACCAGCCAATTCTGCGTTTTTGACAAAGGCCACGACATATGACGTGACGAAGAAGGAGATGCTCGAGAGAAGAATGCCGACCTTCTCAGAGGTGCCCGCCCTAACGGCCGATATGTCGCCATTCAGCCGGGACGCGACCTCTCCGCTGGGCATCGTGTCGAAGAAGGCAGCATCTTGGTGCAGAAGCTTCTGAAGATACCGCTCGCGCAGCCGTTGCGCGAGACGGGCACCACCGAGTGACCAGCAAACAAGATGAACGTATACAAGCACAAACTGCGCGACGGCAAGGTAGACGACGTAGAGGATCTTGTCGTTGACGGCAGATTGGTATGCCGCCTGGCGCGCTTGATCCGCATTGCTGGTCTCTCCGACTTGGCACGTTTGGTCATTGAAGTCGTCGATGAGTTGGCCGAATACGATGCCCAGAATTGGAAAAGGAACACCTGACGCGCACGCGCTGACCAAGCCGGTGATGAAGAGAAGGATGTCAAATTTCGTTGGGTTGACCCTCGCGTAGATGCTGAAGTAGGCAAAGATGTTCCTGAGCTGAAAGCAAGCATGCTTTTGTCAGTATTTTTCGTCAAAAGAAAGCCACGAAAAGCGCACATGCGCGACGCAAATTGCAATTGACACGCACTGACTTTTGTCGAGAACTTGGATCGAGCATCCATCGCTACTACCGGCGTTGGGTCCGTCATGTTCACCGCATTTCACAACTTTCTTCACGTGGAATGCAAGAAAGGAAGCTGGAGGTGCATTCACATCGTGGTTGCGGGCCAGTACCTATCATGAGATATCTTGTCTCGACTCTCTGCAACCCTGCCACTCCGGTTTTTTTTGCTCTTGCAAAACAAAAGCACAATTCGGTTCCTGACTCCTAAGGTCCCTGAGGCTGCTCATGCTGGGCGGATGCATCCATTATCCTAATTGCATGGGCCATAATCCGTTACATGCCCACATCGGAGGGGCTAGATAGACTGGAACTCCCAGGGTAAGAAGACATGGAACCGCCCCCCACTTTTTCTTGGCCGCCCCATATTTTCCAGTCGAAATAGAGGTCCTCCATCTGTCCGCATCTGTCCGCCATCTGTCCGCCATCTAGATGGTACATTTACCGATTACCTCTTTTACACACGTCCCAATGCAAATTCCATTATCTAACACCTAATCCTAACCTTAACACCTAATCCTAACCTTAACACCTAATCCTAACCACTAACCACTAACCCTAACTCCTAACTAACCCCTAAAATGCGTCTTGATGGGATTAAATGCGGCGTCTTGATACTTGCCAGAGATTCCAAAAAGAAGTGGGGGCGGCCAAGAAAAGTGGGGGGCGGTTCCATGTCTTCTTACCCTGGGAGTTCCAGTCTATCATCCCTCTCCCCACATCGCCCCATTTCTTCCTCTACCCCGGTAGTTTCTCTTTTTTTCTCGCCCTCACACGAGCGCCGGCCGCCGATGTCGGTCACTCACTTTGTTGGAATCGCCATCCTCAATTAGGCACTTACGGTGCAGAGCGCTAAGGACCGGTGTGCAATCTATGCTTACGCATGTTTGCTACGATGAGGATCGGTGTGCAAACCTGATACACTTGGGGTCGCACAGCATCGGGCGCGTATGCTCGCACAGCATCGGGCGGTGCAC
>SRQG01000039.1:0-123722 GCA_018360325.1 Claviceps aff. humidiphila group G2b | reverse complement strand
GATGTCTCAAAAGGTCGCAATCGCTCTCTCAAAGGAAAATGTGAGGGAGCAACGACGAACAGCAGAACTGCGAGCTGATAGGTCGTTGACTGAAAGCGGGGCAAGGAACGATAGTTCAGGCAAGGCTCTTTGCGCCTACCTATGTACATGAACGCGAAGAGGGAGGGGGTGGGGCCGGTGGAGCCGTGGCAAGGAATTTGGAGGTTGGAAGTCAGAACATTCGGTTCATTTTCGCCCACGATCACATTCACGACGCATGTTCCCATGCGCGGACTCGCGCAACTTCTCACCACATCATGTCTTTATCCCGCGTCTTGGACCCTGAGCCCACGATGGCTGATCTGATGGAGTCCGGTCGCCACTTTTACGCGACCAAGAAATACAAGCGTGCGTTGGTACTCTTCTCCAAGGTGGGTTGTCGCGGCAGCGTACGAGAGTCCTTCAAGAAGCTGCCTGCCTGACATTTTCCCGCTCCTAAGAGAACAGGCCATGAGAAGCTGTCCTTGCTCGAAAGGCTTCAAACGAGACAGATGCGCCTGCAAAAACTTCGAAAGGGTCGCTGCCCAAGGGGGCTCGATTTTCCGTGAAGCAATGTATGCTTGCCATTGCGACGTTAGCAGGATGTTCAGCAAGTGCGACAACAGGGACCATATCCAGATACTAGATTTCCGAGCTGCAACCTTTGAGGCTTTGGGTAAACTCGACCACGCTTTGAATGATGCGGAATGGATACTTGAACTGGCTCCACGACTCCCAGATGTAAGCCATCCTTTTGTCAGCCTGTTCCCTATCGAAGTTTCCGACCCTTTCGAGGCCTGCGCTTGTTTTCTAACTAGATCTGACTCTAGGGGTATCTTCGCGTAGGGAAGATTGCGCGGCTGAAAAATCATGACGAGTATGCGTGGAAGATGTACACGGCAGGGCTCGAGGCACACGAGGAGAGTCCATTAGACTTGTCGCCCAAGTTGCAGGTGAGATGGGACGGTCTTTGGCCTAGGTTGATGATTGATGTCTAATGAGTCGCGGCCCAGCAACTTCACGATGCAAGGAAACCCCTAAACCGGCGCTTCTTCAGACAAGATCCGATAAGCCTGCCCGCCGAGCTTGTCACGTACATCTTCTCGTACCTAGAATGGACTGAACTTCAGTTTGTTGATCCCCCTGTCCGTTTGCACTGGCTTATTGACATAATGGTCGGCTGATAGCGATACTATACATGATACAGTCTCTGTCTGCGCGTTTGCAAGCAATGGATGCGCACGCTCACGAGCCCTGTTCATGGTGGATTATGGAGGGACATGATATTACCTAAAAAAGACTATGCGAGGCGGTTTCCATGCCTCGACCTGCTGAAAAGGATATTGTCCTGGACTGGAGACGGGGGATTTAGGAAAATCGAGATACTGTTCACGCACGATCTCACTCCGGCAGCCTTTACGATGCTACTCAATGCATCACCCCGCCTGGAGCACTTGACGGTTCTCTGCCTATCATACTTGTCGCTTCCTTCAAAGGAGAAGATATGGAATCAACTGAGGCATGTCACCATCGATGGCTATGACGATTTGTTGGATTTAACTGCAGTGGACCTTCCCGGGCAGTTCCCTTATCGATTTCTTCAAAATGCCGCCAGCTCCTTGGAGCATCTTACCTTTAAGGGAGTTCCGATGCAATGGTACGGCAGTGAGCCATTGATACCCCATCTTTCCAAATTGAAGTCTTTGCACATAGGCGGCTGGCGCAATGAAGTAATCCCGTTTTCTATGGTCAGTCTTTCCTTATTCAAAGAGACTCAGTGAGAATGATACTCTCCTGCCTTGCTCTTTTTATTTCCCCCTATGTATGTCTTTCAAGTTTCAGTACATGTACAGAGTTACTGGCGCGGGTGAGATCAAGGTTCTAACTCATTGAGCTCTTATAGTATCCCTTGGCGATTGCCTTTCCCCGAATCGAACAGCTCTGGCTGGGCCCGAATATACCAAACATGGACCCGGGACCCGTGGCGCCTTGGCGAGACAAATGGGAGGGTGTATGGCCACACCTAAAGGTACTCATTTTCGACGCATCTTACGCTGCTGATCTCGAAACAATTCCATTCTCGGGACTACGATATCTGATGTGTCTCCACCGCGGCAACTCATTACTACACTTACGGTTTATTCAGATTCATCCTGGCTGGGATGACGAAAACCGTGACATTTTCGGCAACAATTACGGTAGACTCCCTGACTCCGACGTGATCCGGCATACGGATTTTCGAAATCTGCGTTCTGTGCGGTCGGATCGCAGCATGTGGATCTTGCCCGACAGAGCTCGAACATTGCTCTCCAAGTCAATCGAGAATGGACAATTAACATCGTTTGACATTACTTTTCCACATCATTTCCCGATGGAAGACCTGCCTTCAGGAGACTCGAGTGTTCGCCATTTGAAAGGCTACGACTGGCTCCGCGGGGCTCCCAGTGTCCATACGCTGGGATGCCATGCCTTCCGCTTCCGGCTCAATCCCAAAAATGACGAAGATCTGCCACTGCCGCAATTCCTGTCAACGTTTCCCAACCTGCAGACGTTAAGAATTGATAGCGAGCATTACAAACAGGACGAGTTTGTAGAGTTGATCCTGTCGATTATAAAGGTCACGCGTCTAAAGACCATCCACACGAGGTTCCGAATTAAAAGCGAAGCCCTACTAAGAAAGTTGAGGAAGGCGGCACGCTTCAAGGGTGTACAAATATCAACAGCAGATTATTATGCCCGTACAGAGCAGTGGCCGATACCGCTCGGGCCATAAGGGGCTCAATCGAAACATTGCGGAGGCTTTAGTCGCAGGCGTCGTGGTCAGGGTTGCAGCAATCCGAGATGCGATGTCGGCGAAAACTTGAAAGGTTGGTCGATGACCGTCGATTTGGACAATACCTGCAGGCTGCAGCTCGTTGGAGATAAATTGTCGTGAAGCTGTACAAGATGTGTCGCCGCGTCCGATCATCATCTCCGATGAGGGGGAATCTGTCAGCAAAGCGAACCGATCTAGCAAGTCGGCACGAGAATTCCAATCCGAGTCCCGAGTCATTTTTTTTCAAGTATATCTGTTGAATAATGCTTTCTTATGGCTCTGGGATGGACATAGACTATAGTCCCGGACTCCCGCAAAGGCAAGCAACAACACAACTTAGGAAAACTTACCTAGGGAAGGAAGGAAGAATACACATGCAGTCAGGCTTCAGTAAGTCGGGGAGGGCCCGTGAACTTGTCTTCGGGAGTCGGGATGAAAACGAACACCAGTGAGTACGACGAAGTGTGTTGTAAATGGTAGATTGTTAGATACAGCACTAGATCGTGTACAGCAAAGAAGACCGAGAGAACGGAGAAAAGACTCCCATTGTGTTCAACAAGCAAACCATCTATGGATGATGTATCTGTTCAGCCAGATACTCAGTATTGGGCGCTCGGCCTGCCAAACCACGAGTCATGACAGCAGCTAGCAGTTGGCGGTACTTTTGGGGGTGTCTTAATCATCGTTGGTTTCTACATCGTTACCGCAGCTATCTTCGGCCAACTGATAGCCTATAGGTTTCATCTTTATTATTCAATGACGTGATTTTAGGACTGTTGAGAGATGCAGCTGCTGTTGCTGTTGCGTGCTATAACCTGTCTGAAATTGGAATCTAAGCAGTCGACTTAAGACTTTCTTGACTTCTTTGAACACAACTCACCTTCTACTAGGCAACAGACAAACACTGATGGTATGAATTGACATCAATGACAGACAAATGTTCAGTCGAGGTTTTTTTTTTATGCAGGAAAGACTCAGACTTTTGCTTTTTCCAAAGTTTGTATTTCTCAGAGTATTTGCAGCCTGACTCGTTGTGATGCGTGTACGCCTTCATCCTTTGATGAATCATCCGCAGGATGGACTGTCACGCTCACCATTTTGACTTTGGTTTTTGACTTTGTTTTTGTCCCGAAGGTGGTTTCATGCACCGGGTTCTCATCACCCCGGGTCCTATTTAGAGAGGGTCCTGTATCAGTAATGCCAATGGAATTATGGAACACCATGCACTAGTATTTCGATGTGTGCTTACAAGATCATCGCTCTCTTTATTTTTCCTACTTTCTAACATTGCCAGTGAGCTGATTGAGATTCCAATGTCCTCCTCGATGGGAATTGAGGCAACTGCAAACCTGGGATGGAAGTCATCTTACCTTTATGGCGCCGTTTGTCAAGTAGGTCGCCAAGGAATCTCCATTGTCGTCGACTCGTCGTCTAGCTTGTCGATGTCATATCCTTCTATAATCTGTATACCCCGCCACATACACGCTCTTGAGTCTTAGGCCAGGTTCCATCTGGCATCGAGAAAGTTTGCTATGATGAAAGAGGTCGTTGCGTAGTAGCCCATACTTCTAAGTAGTAAGTTCTTGGGGTAAAGTTGATTCTTGAGAGGATTTAGATCCGGATCGGGATGTATCATGTCGCCCGGTTTCATCATTCCTTTTACCATCTATGTATACATGATGCGTATATCTCCCCCTCTTCTTATTGGCCGGAGTAACCTTCACACTGACGGCAATCTAACCTCGTCTCCAGCTCTCCAAATGTAGTTTTATGTACGGGGTTTTCGTGACCCCGGGTCCTATTTAGAGAGGATCTTGTGTCAGTAAGGGAATACCATACACTAGGTAGTATCTGGGAGTGGGCTTACAATATCTCGGCCTTTTTGATCTTTCCGGTTTCCTAACATCGCTACTACGCTAGTGAGCTGGCTGCTGACTGAGGTTCCGATCCCTTCTCAATGGGCATTGAGACAACTGCAAACCTGGGATAGATCATAGAAGTCATCATACCTTTATTGCGCCGTTGGTCAGAAATGTCTTCACGGGCGTTAGGAAATTTTCCCGGAGTTGGTTCATTTTGAAGCCTACCATTTTTTGGTAGTTTCCGCTTCTCCCCCTCTTTGGGCGACTTGAAAAAGTTCGAACTTTTCGTACGTTTCGACTTCTTTGTCTTTTTTGGCTTTACCCTGGAGTCAGTGGAGTCTTTGTAAGTTTTCGACTGCAATCAGACCGGAACGAACTTACAAAGATCAGAGTCGATCAGAAGAACAGCAGTTCTCACATGATCACAACTCGACTTCGCAAGAGGAAACAAAATAGGAGTCCGGGGATCAGGCCTGAGGTAAATTGAAGGAGATTTGAATTCTGGAACGTGGAAAAACGATCGGGGAATCTAGGTATAGGCTTTACATAATGCACATAGACGGTCCGATATCCTGGAAGCAAAGAGCAGCGAATAGCAGACGGGATTTGCCAGGTGGCCTCGCTTAGTCCTTCGCGTCGACCACGGGACCCGGGTCAAAAGGAAGGAGCAACCAAGATTCAAGAATAGACCCCGTTTTCTTGAAGGCTCATCGTCGCATTAAAGACGTTTGGCGCTTATCATTAAGCAAAGCAGGTAAGAGGTAGAAAGTCTTCTTAATATTGTTTTGCGCTACAGTGCGTCTTTTATTCGGTTGGTGGACGAGTTGTTGTGCAGATGAAGTTGGGAGCTGTTAGAGTCGCTGCGGCGGAAGTCGATCCGCTGTGGAAAGGTATGTATGTAGAGGTCGAGATATTGCTCGGCGATTGAGTCCTTGGCGCGGAATGATTATTGATGCCTTGAATCGCGATAATTGCATGTGCGGTATACATGTGCGACGTGAACACGCGTGAAAGGGGTGCGGCGCATTTATGCGTGAAGTGGGGGTGAGATTAATGAGGCCGAAGGGCGGCAAAGCCGATCCAAATCATCCAATATTCACATCTTCGCCCCCAGTCACAAGATCATCCGTAAACACAATGATCCCATGCGCTGACTCTCGCAACATCCTGCCTCATCATGTCTTTATCCCGTGCCTTGGATCCTGAGCCCACGATGGCTGCTCTAATCGAGTCTGGTCGCCACTTTCATGCCAACAAGGAATACAATCGTGCCTTGGAACTCTTCACCGAGGTAAGTTGTCGCGGCAGCGCTCGACGGTGCGTGAAAAAGCTACCAGCCTGACATTTTCTTGCTCCTTAAAAACAGACCATTCGAAGCTGTCCCTGCTCGAAAGGCGTCAAACGAGACAGATGCAACTGCAAAACCTTCGAAAAGGTCGCAGCCCAGGGGGGCTCGATATTCCGTGAAGCAATGCATACTTGCCATTGCGACGTTGGCAGGATGTTCAGCAAGTGCGACGAAGCGTACCATATCCAGGCCCTGAAATCTCGAGCTGCAACCTTTGAGGCTTTGGGTAATCTTGACCACGCTATGAAGGACGCCGAATGGATTCTGGAGCTGGCCCCTCGACTCCCAGATGTAAGCCATCTTTTCGAGAGCCTGTTAAAACCTCGAAGCCTCAAAGGTCGCACGCCTGTCGAGGCCTGCGCCTGTTCCCTAACCAGACCCGAATATAGGGATATCTATGTGTGGGGAAATTCGCACAGCTGAAGAAGCATGACGAGTATGCGTGGAAGATGTACACGGCAGGGATCGAGACACTTACGGAGAGTTCGGTAGACTCGCCGCCCAAGTTACAGGTGAGAATCGAGATGGCACGGTCTTTGGCTCAATTTGATCATTGGTGTCTAATCAGTCGCGACTAAGCAACTTTACGATGCAAGAAAACCCCTCAACCGGCGTTTCTTTCGACAAGATCCATTAAGCCTGCCCGCCGAGCTTGTCACGCACATCTTCTCGTACCTGGACTTAAGTGAAACTCTGTTCGTTGATACCCCGGTGACCCGTCTGTCGTCTGTTTAACATTAGCACCGATTTATTGCCACAATTTTTGGCTGACATCGTACACGGTACAGTCACTGTCTGCGCGTTTGCAAGAGATGGACAGGCACGCTCACGAGCCCGCCGCATGGCCGATTATGGAGAAACATGGTATTCCCTGATACGAATCGGTCGCCATGCATGGACCTGCTGAAAAAGATGTTATCCTGGGCTGGTGATAGAGGTGCCAGAAAAATTGTGATACCGAGAACCCATACGCTCACTGATGCAGAATTCACGCTTCTACTCAAAGCATCACCCCGCCTGGAACATCTGGAGATATGGAAGCCAAGAGGCCTGTCGCTGCCTTCAGATGAGAAGATATGGAATCAACTTAGGCATGTCAACATCAGTGGCTGTGAAGAAATGTTCGACCAAATTGAAGGACACCATATAGGGAGGCTCCTTCAGACATTCCTTCAGAATGCTGCCAGCTCTTTGGAACATCTCATCTTGGCGCATATCCCATCACAATGGTACAAAAGCGGGCCGCAAGTGCCCCTTCTTCCTAAACTGAAGACTTTGCAAATGGCCAATTGGGTGAATGACGGACACGGACCCCCGTTTTCTATTGTCCGTTTCCCCTGCTTGAAGAGCCTCTTTTACCTCCGTCTTTACCTCTCTTACCCCCCCCCTCATCTCGTTGCTGCACACAGAGGTGAGTGGTAGCGCGTGTGATCGATATTCTAACTCACTGAGCTTTCACAGTTTCCTCTCGCTGTTGGCTTTCCCCGCCTCGAACAGCTTTGGATCGGCCCCGATGTACCAAGCCTGGACCCAACGCCTGTCGCGATTTGGCGAGAGAAAGGAGAGGATATTTGGCCACACCTCAAGGTACTTATTCTCGACGCATGTAGTTGGCCAGGAGAATATGCAATATTGTTCTCGACTCTACGATATCTGAGATGTCTCAACCGCGGCAACTCACTGCAATATATTCGGTTTAACTTCCCCCTCGATGAGATGGGGGACGGCTTGCCTGACGTTTTTGATGGCATTCATGATGCTGGCATTCATCGTCCTTCCCCTGATTTTGACGTTTCCCAGTATGCAGAATTTCAAAATCTGCGTTCTCTGAGGTCAGAGACAATGGGGCTCTCCCCGGACAGAGCTCAAACCTTGCTCTCCAACGCGATTCAAAATCAACAGTTGACATCGTTTGACATTGTATTTCCCCAGCTACACCCTTTGTATTTGGCTATGAGGGGGTCAACTTCAAGTGTCCCCCATTTGAAAGGCTACGATTGGTTCTGCGGGACTCCCAGTATTCATACGCTGGGATGCCATGGCTTCCGCTTCAAGCCCCATCCCAAAAACGACGACGATCTGCTTGAAAATTTGCTCCTTCCCCAATTCCTGGCTACGTTTCCCAACCTGCGGACGTTGAACATTGATAGCGAGAATTACGACCAGGACGCGTTTGCGGAGGTGATCCTGTCGATTATACAGGTCACGCGTCTGAAGACCATCTACACGATATCTGTTGACAACGAGGTCTTGGAAAAGCTGAGAAAGAAGGCACGGTTGAAAGGCGTGCAAATAGTCCGGAACTCTTACATAGTGCAGTGGCCGGTGTCGCTGGAGTCATGAAGGTGTCGATTGAAACGAGATGGCGGCTTTTGTTGTGGGCGTCGTGGTGTTGTTTGCAGCAGTCTGCCAGTCTGAGATGTTGCTCGTTGGGACTTTGTTATCGCGAGGTCCTACTAGACGTTCCACCGAGCTCATAGATCTGTCAGAAGAGCGAAGCTACCTATCCAGCAAGCGAGAACAACAAGACCCGCCCGCGAGATTCTTCTTAAACTTGTTTTACGCAATATATTCAAGTTGTGTGTTCAAATTTGTCATATGTTCTAATCCTGATACTATTCAGCCCCTTGACTTGCACCGTAATTTGGCGCGCTATTACAAGTCAAAGATGGAAGCGAATGTCTGTCTTACCTGGTGCCGGGAGAAATCGTTCCCGGCGCTCAGTTCGTCTCTTCAAATTTGAAAAACGCAGCCCAGCTCTGGAGGACGCATCTGCACGAGTCATGGCAGGGGGATGGCAGATGGCGGCTCGAGGCGTGTTTCAACCGAATGTCGATTCGGTGCGAAGAAGACACGCTCGGCAATAATTGGATCGCCGAGGCTTTTGCGGCGCGTGCAACGCGTAAAGGGGGTGGGGCCGGTGGGGTCATGGCGAGGAAGCTGGAGCTTGGAACTTGGAACTTCTGTTCGCCCACGATCACGATTCACGATACATACATGTTCCCATGCGCGGGCTTGCGCAACTTCCTACCACATCATGTCTTTATCCCGTGACTTAAGTCCTGAGCCCACGATGGCTGATGTGATCGAGTCTGGTCGCCACTTTTACGCCAACAAGGAATACAATCGTGCCTTGGAATTCTTCACCGAGGTAAGTTGTCTCGGCAGCGCCCGACGGTGCGTGACAGGATGGCTGATCGAATCGAGTCTGGTCGCCACTATTACGCGACTAAGAAATACAGGGCTGCGTGGATGGCCTTCACCGTGGTGAGTTATCGCGGCAGCACTCGACGGTGCGTTATTACGAAGCTGCCAGCCTGACATTTTCTCACCCCTGAACAATAGGCCATGAGAAGCTGTCCGTGCTCGAAAGGCGTCAAACGAGGAAAATGCACCTGCAAAAACTTTGAAAAGGTAGCTGCCCAAGGGGGCTCGATTTTCCAGGAAGCAATGCATACTTGTCATTGCGATGTTGGCAGGATGTTCAGCAAGTGCGACAACGGGTACCATATCCAGGCCCTGGAATCTCGAGCTGCAAACTTTGAGGCTCTGGGTTTACTTGACCGCGCTATGAGGGACGCGGAATGGATCCTGGAACTGGCCCCTCGACTCCCAGATGTAAGCCATCCTTTTGTGAGCCTGTCGAAGCCTCGAAGCCTCGAAGGTCGCGCACCTTTCGAGGCCTGCGCCTGTTCCCTAACCAGACCCGACTCTAGGGATATCTTTGTGTGGGGAAAATCGCGCAGCTGAAGGAGCATCACGTGTATGCGTGGAAGATGTACACAGCAGGGATCGAGGCACTTACGGAGAGTCCGGTAGACTCGCCGCCCAAGTTACAGGTGAGATGGCACGGTCTTTTGGCTCAATTCTATCATTGGTTTCTAATCAGTTGCGACTTGCATAGCAACTTCACGATGCAAGAAAATCCCTCGGACGGCGCCACATCAGACGAGATCCGATAAGCCTGCCCGTTGAGCTTGTCACGCACATCTTCTCGTACTTAGAATGGACTGAAATTCTGTTTGTTGACCCCCCGCGTCCGCTCGCACTGGCCCATTGCCAAAATGGTCGGCTGATATTGATACCGTACATGGTACAGTTTCTGCCTGCGCGTTTGCAAGCAATGGATGCGCACGCTTACGAGCCCTCTGCATGGCCAACTATGGAGGAACATCAACATTGTATTTCCTGACAAACAACATGGTAAGCGGTCGCCTGCGTCATACCTCGATCTACTGAAAAGGGTATTATCCTGGGCTGGAGATGGGGGATTTAGGAAGATCGTGATAAAGCTCGACCCCGATCTCACTCAGGCAGACTTTACGCTGCTACTCAATGCATCACCCCGCCTGGAGCACTTGACAGTTTCCAGCCTATATTACGAAACGTGGCTTCCTTCAAAGGAGAAGATATGGAACCAACTTAGATATGTCACCATTAATGGCATTATGGATTTTTCGAATCCAACTGTACTAGACCTTCCCGGGCAGTCCCCCTATGGATTCCTTCAAAATGCCGCCAACTCTTTGGAGCATCTTACCTTTACGGACGTTCCGCAGCAATGGTACTACAGCGAGCCATTGATACCCCATCTTCCCAAATTGAAGTATTTGCGCATAGGCGGCTGGTTGAAAGAAATCCCGTTTTCTATGGTCAGTCAACTCCTTATTCAAGAGACTCAGTGAGAATAGTACTCTCCTGCCTTGCTCTTTTATTTCCCCCGGTGTCTTTCAGGTTTCACTACATATAAAGATTTAGCGGGCGCGGATGTGATGGGGGCTCTAACTCATTGAGCTCTCATAGTATCCCTTAGCGATTGCCTTTCCCCGAATCGAACAGCTCTGGCTGGGCCCGACTTTACCAAACATGGACCCGGGACCCGTGGCGCCTTGGCGAGACAAATGGGACGGTGTATGGCCACACCTAAAGGTACTCATTTTCGACTCATCTAAAGCTGAGGACGGTGACGTTGAGGCAGTTCCATTCTCAGGACGATATCTGATGTGTCTCAACCGCGGCAACTCATTACTACATTTACGGTTTAAAGGCATCTACCTTGCGTATGATGGTGAACTTCGTGACCTTTTCGGAAACAATCACGACAGACTCCCTGACTCCGACGTGATCCTGCATACGGATTTTCGCAATCTGCGTTCCGTGCGATCGGGTGGCCTCATGTGGACTTTGCCCGATAGAGCTCGAACATTGCTCTCCAAGTCAATCGAGAGTGGACAATTGACGTCGTTTGATATTGCTTTTCCAGTGTTAGAGTGTGACTTACTACCGATCGAAGATCCGCGTGTTGGAGACTCGAGTGTTCGCCATCTGAAAGGCTACGACTGGCTCCGCGGGGCTCCCAGTATTCATACGCTGGGATTATATGGCTTCCGCTTCTGTCTCAATCGCGGAAATTACGAAGATCTGCCACTGCCACAATTTCTGGCCACGTTTCCCAACCTGCGGACGTTGAGGCTTTGTGGCCCTTTTTTCTTGAGGATTGATGGCATTCTTCACACTAAGAAAGAGATTCAAGAGAACGAGTTTGCGGATGTGATTATCGCGATTATGAATGTCACGCGTCTCAAGACCATCTACACGGCGTTCTTCAGGCTCTTCCAACCCAACAGCGAAGCCCTGAGAAAGTTGAGTAAGGCGGCACACTTCAAGGGCGTGCAGATGATAGCAGATCATCTTCGCCCTGAACGAGAGCAGTGGCCGATACCGCTCGGGCCATGAGGGGCTCAATCGAAACAGGGCGGAGGCTTCAGTCGCAGGTGTCGTGATCTGGATTGCAACTTGCAGCAGTCCCAGGTCGGAGATGTTGTGTCGGCGGAAAGCTTGGTCGATTTGGACATTGCCTATAGCTTGTTGGAAATCGATTGTCGTGAAGCTGTGCAAATTCAAGACGTTCCAGGGCGTCTGAAGGGGGTTGATTGTGTCAGCGAAGCGAAGCGATCTAGCAAGCGGGGACGAGACGTCCAATTCGCGTTATATTCTTCAAATCCGGAGTCTTGTTCTTCAAAGATTACTGAGGATTAGGCCATGCTGGGTGTTGAGAGCGCGTATATTTTACTTTTCCACTTCTTGGGTAATTAGTGCCAAGATGAGAATGATCTGACAAGCGTTGCGAAGCTTGTACGTACTACGCTCTGGAACAAGTTGCGAGAGACTGGAATAAGCTGTTCTATCAGTGAGCTCAAAGCCTAGACCTTCGTCCAAAGTCTCGCTGATCCGTGCTTGACTCTTGTTCATGCACCCCACCCAGACGACCGACTCCCAAGTATATCTCGTGTACGCCGATGACGTTGCAGTGTCTTCTAACCACAAGTCTGAGCTTTGCTGATCCCCAATGAAACTCTCCAATGTCCATGACGGACTCAACACCAAGCCTCTGGGGGAGATTGAAAAGATACATGGTGCTGGGGTCACTCGAGATCGAGTTTGGTATCGTGATTTCATCTACGGTGTTGAACACAGCGAAACGCTGGGCCTTGGAAACTTGCCCCTGCTGACAACGTTTGAAAAAATTGTCGAAGTCTTATGCGACCTAATTGTTCGGGAGCTACGACATTTTGAATCGTTTGACATTAGCAAGTACACGATTCACCGCAGACTTGGGCCTCTATCCAAGACTCAAGTACAGGGACAAGTCCTTCGGGAATCAGGAGAATGCCAACTGAGTTTCTAGGAAGCAAAAGGAGTGTGCTGCTACTGCTGCTGCTGCTAAAAGCATGTCTTATGTGGGAGTATTGAGAATTAAACCATGCTAGGTGCTGGGAGCACATATATTTACTTTCCCACTTCTTGGGGTAACCTAGGCCCCAGCTCTTGAGTCAGAATCAACATTCCACTTCGCCCACTCATGTTGCTCGAATACTGTTAATTTAGCATTCATGCATGACTCTAGGATGGAAATATGCCCTTGAAAAAAAAGGCAACTGCCAACAGCACAACTGAGGGAAAGTTACCTAAAGGAAGGGGAGAAGACAAAGTGGAATAGCGTAACCCCGTTTTCTATAGTCAGTCTTCCCCGAATCTAAGAGACTCAACTCAGTGTCACGTGTGTTGATAACTTGATTCTCCCCTGCCTTACTCTTTTTGTTCCAACCTCCCCTCTCCCCCCTTTCACTACATGAAGATCTTAGATTTCCTAAAGATGCCGACGATCCCCGATACCTACCTAGCTCGCAGGTGAGTGATGCCTGGCGCTCGCCGCGTGTTGTTTTACGTGTAGCCCTTGGTGAAGTTGGTAAGCTCTAGAACGGATTGCAACTTACACCGTAAAGGAGTGGTATGTACAAGAGTAGTATGTACAAGAGTAGTATGTACAAGAGTAGTATGTACAAGAGTAGTATGTACAAGAGTAGTATGTACAAGAGTAGTATGTACAAGAGTAGTATGTACAAGAGTTCATTCAGCAGTGTGAATTGATAGTCGCGCGAAAGAAAACACTTGCATTGCACATGCATCAGACCACTTTCAGTAAAATGAGAATCTCTCCAATTTTCCTATGGACGTATGTAGAATACAAAAAAAAAGCATCTAATCAGGCGATAACAATCGAACCGAGATAAATAAGTAGCATCGCGCAAGTGGCAAGCATACGTGCAGTTGTCAAAAGCGCCACCAACACCGCGCGAGGGTCACCGACCCATTATGTTCCGCCAGCGCCAATTAACTCCTCCAAAAAGGCAAAAAGGAAAGCAAAGAAAAAAACATTTGTGTCCCGTGTCCCGATCTCAGGGATGGAAAAGCAGAGGCAGGTAAAAGAGTCGCGCAGGAAGGTCAAGAGCAGGTCAAGAGCAAAAACAGGTAAAGATCAAAAGCAGATAAAGTCAACAGCAGAAAGGAAAGAAAAGCAAACTCCAAGACAAAATAAAATCAGACACAAAGATTCCCTGCTTCGTCTGCTCATACAACATATCAATCTCGTCCAAGTATAGCACACCGCACAAGGACAGACACTCAAATCAATAAAAAAAATACAGGCCGTTTATGATCCAGCCACAGCTAAGCCAGTGTCGTTCTCGACAACTGTCACTTACTCCATAGGGTGCTCTTGCGCACCGTGCTCTCGACGGCGGCGGCACCAGCCTCAGATATCGGCTATGCTATACAAGTATTAGTATCAGCCCCACTAATATATCAAGCTTGACTTTCGAATGCAAACTTACAGTTAGTAACACACGTCTCAGCCTTCGAAGACATCTCCTCGAAGAACATCCTCTCGGAAGCCAACAACTCCGCCGCGTCCATCTCCCCCAGGACGATGCGCTCCTTCTCAGCCTTATCTCCGCCGGCTCTACGAGAAGCGCGGTCGGAGCGGCGAGGTGGAGACTGCGAGCGGTCGTCGAAGGGAGGAACATTCTCCTTGTCGCGACCCTCCGCCTTCTCGCGGCTCTCTCGTTGCTCAATCTCCTCATCGGACGAGATGTCCAAGGTACATGTCCTGTGCTGGAGCATGTTGGTCATTTCCTCATCGGGCGTGTCCTCGTGGATGTCAAAGAACCAGCCTTCGACAGAGTTGAGCCCGATGAGAGGCGACTGTGTGCTGCTGCTCTCTTTAGAGACAGCGTCGGAGCGGGGGCGGGAGCCAAAGGTGCGGATGGTGCCATTGAGCGCGGTACCAAAAAAGTCGGAAGCGCGAGACTCATCACGAGTGCAGGAATCAGCCTCGGACGATCGGATGCGGGTAGAAGGGAGACAGGACCGCTTGCTTAGGGTGGGGGAGCGGCCGGCTGGGGCAGGGAGGGGGGACGGCATGGTGATGGTCGTGCTCAGCCTGTTGCTGCGAGACTTGAGCTTCATGATGCGTCTAGGGGCAGTGCCAGAGTGGAAGGGGTTGCGCGAGGCACCAGCATCGGTGGTGGGAGTGGCAGCGGCCGTCGTGAGAACGTATGCTGAGGGCTTCAGCATGAACGATGAAACGCCCTTTGAGCGCTTGGCAAACATGGACGGGTCGACATTTTCGGTGTCATCGTAGTCCAGCAAGTCTGCCTTGCGCTTGGTGTTGGTCTGGAGGATGTCTATTGGGCATCGTGTCAGCTAATACATCACTTGCGATACATCAATGCCATGATGGCTACATGTCATGTCAAGTATCAAGCCATGTAGTCGGGTCATGGGATGGCAGGATTGACTTACTGTTCTGGCTGTTCTTCCAGCTCATCAAGCTCTGGATACGAGCTCGGTCGAGAGGAGCAAGAGCTGGGCGAAGTATGCAGACCATTTTGATTTGAATTCAGTTATAGGACTGAATTCGAAGTGTGCGGATTGTTGGTGACCACGTAACAGCTACCTGATTGTTGGTAGGTGGTAGGTGGAGTGGACAAGTGACGACGTTATAGAACGCAATCAAGAGTGGTGAAGAAGGGAAGATTCGCAAAAGGGTTGTTGAGATTGGCAAAAATGAATTTTGTGGGTGTCTCTGAACAAGTAAGGTGTCTAGTATCCGTTGATCGAGGTTACTAAAGGTAGCGAAGTGGGAATGTGGATGAGAAAGCAAGACAACTAAAATTGATTCAAGCTGGGACACGAGGGCTCTTTAATACCAGTCGAGATTTGGGGTGGTACAGGCACAAGTGACAAAAAGGCACAAATGGGGAGGACTTGTCTCGCCTGGCAGAGAACAGCGGGGAGAAAGTCGAGACGCAACAGAAAGTGAGGCGATGCAAGAGAAGACGGAAGAGGAGACGGGAGCAACTGACATTTCGGAGCCCGTCGTGATTCACCGTTGCAGAACCTGAAGTATGAATGACGAAGTCCCGCGTTTGATGCTGGAGGGCCGCAGCTGGCAGATGGGTCTTTGTCGCCTACGATTGGACATGCAGTGCTGCCGCTTCGTCTGCCGTTTGTATGCCGTTTGTATGCCGTGTGATGTGACGGGACGCGAGTGTCAGTGACGCAGACTCCAGAGCCAATGTGAGGGGATGTGAGGGATGTGACTGTGAGGATGCGAAGCGAGGGAGGTTGATGCGAGGAACGCCACAGAGTGAATCTGGACTGGTCTGCCTGAATTGGCCTGGTTTGGTCTTGGCCTGATCTGCAGGCACCCAGCCGGCGTTCAAGTTCCGTCCTGGCCGACTCGTCCTGATGAAGCTGATCTGAATGAATGCTGCTCCTGCGCTGAAATGGCCTAAAGATTCACTTTGCGATTAGATCTGTATGGTTGAAATAGGCGCCTGGATATACATAACACAATTACAAAGCAAGGACGTCGTTTTCCCGCCTTCTGCTTCTTGCCCTTCTTCGTCGGCAGCACGGACTCCGGAGCACTGGAAGAGCAGATTGGGCGAGAAGCGCGCCATGGCCAACGGCTTTCCCCAACGGCGCCGAAATGATTGGTGCAAAGGTGCCCCGCCCCTGTCTCAGCCCCCACCCCCTTTCCAGGCGCGCGCCCGCAAGAGGTCAAAATCCGAAAAGGTCCTGCCTTTTTGGGGGATTATGTCACACTCGGGCGACTGGCCGACGCATGACTTTCGCGATAGTTTCGCGTGCGTGTTTGTCGCGTCACAGCCACGGAGCGATGAGCAATTAAACAGAACCGAGGCACTTGCTGTCGATACGCAGAGCGCAGACTTGGACCCAGGACCATAGTGTTCGCCTACAGAGAGTCAGAGACTCAGAGAGTTAGGTATTGTTCGACATTGTCGCCTATAAAACAGCTCTACATTAGGTACTCTGAAGTCTGAACAGCTGTACGCGGTGGCAGCAGCTTTACGCGCTCTGCGCCTTATTCACAGCCAAGCATCAACGATTCACTGCATCAATGATTAGCCATCACGGTCCAACCTCCGCGCAAGAAAACGCATGAACATTACATACGACCCTTCTAATGCTTGTCATCTCGAATGATCAAAGTCCAATACCTACGCACCTCCGTATGTACTCACGCCCCGTGTCTCACTCAACAGCAGCCTCTGACTCCCAATCGATTGGATGGCATGCGACCGCGATAGCATTTCTCGCAGTGGCGCGTTTCGCCATGTCTTCCCACCAAATTCCCAAGTTAGCCAACAGTGAGCACTGAACAAGCTACAGCAGTCAACTCCATCAGCGGCCTAATCATCTTCCTTTGAGGCTTTGACTCTTGAGTCTTGAGTCTTGACTCTTGACTCTTCCATCTCACTCACGGCCCACGGGGTCTTTATCGCCACATGCATACTCTGTACGTACCGTGCAACGTGTTGCAACTTGCGTGTACACGTAGGTAGCTAGGACGTAGACGGTAGTACGAATATTTGAGACGTACATGCAGAGTTACAGTGCGTGCATATGCCCAACCAATATTGTCCATGCCCATACTTCATCATCAAAGAAAATCCAGTCCTCGATTTGCCCATCCATCAAGCGCCGTTTGCTTCCAAGAAAACCTCATCGGGACCCCCCCCATCCGGTCGTACGAATCGTGTCGTGCCGCCCATTCAACACTGAACAAGCGTGTATGGCCATTCACTCTGCCAAGTTCCGTCAATAGGTGGTACATACGTAGACGACGCAAAGTGCCAGTGCCCAGGGCCCAGACTAGGTATGTATGTACGAACAAACGAAAAGTGCCCCTGTCCTGTTCCTGTTTGGCCAACTCTAAGTGCCCGCATAGGTAGTACATACATACTCCGTACATACGCAAAGCCCGATACCAGGTACAAGCCCACGGAATATCCTCCGTAATATTGCAGGATCAATTTAGGTCGCATAAAAAATGCAATGCAGGCTGCAGCTATGTACTATGTAGCAATTTTGCCTGCAAACCCTCTGGCTGTTTCCCGTCGGCCGTATCTCCGCCATGTCCATTTTGCTTCAGAAACAGAATAGAATTGGACAAAGAAGCAGGAAAAGAAAAAAAGTGGCGTCCCTTGTCCGAGGCCAGCCAGCGATCGGCGGCCAGTTCTCCAGGCCCGATCACACCATGGAGAAACCACCAGCGTCGTGCCGGTCTGCAGTCTGCAGTCTGCATCTCCAGACTCCAACCCTCCATGATGCGGGCCTCACAATATGCGGCCTTTGTTACCCACTTTATGCTTCAGTTCTCGTAATAATGCGTCTTCCAAGGAAGTGTGGCCCATACCGACATCTACCGGATCCTATCATCTGGTCATCACTCACCGAAAAGGCCACCACGCCCCGTTACTCAACTCTTTTTCCCCAAAGACTCGTCAGTCCACTACCTATGCTCAGCCTCGACTTCGCCAAGCATCAAGCGCCGGCCCGAGGTCCCTGTACTAGCTGTTAAGTCATCTTCCTGTCGTCCTACACAGCATGAAACGCGCTCACAAACCTGACTGGCATGGGAGAGCTTTGCAAGTGGTGACACTATCCTATTGACCTCTCTTCTGTCAGAGACAAGTCACAAATGTGCGCCGCATAGCAGAGTGTGATAAGCATATCGTTTAAGTCTACTACCTGTCAAAGGCTATCAAAACTGCTCGCAAAACCTGTCTCGCACTCGTCAATATCGAATCCTCTCCAAAGCCACCAAAGCCACCCAAGCCATCAGTAACACATCACACTCTCCCCTTGCTTTGTGCGGTCCAGCCTAGTTGCCTGCGACCGTCGGTTTCTGCTTGACATGACTCTCTCTGGTTGTAGTGCCCTTTCTTGCGTCGTCTGAGAGGTCATGGCCAGTGCCCGGTCTACTCCGGGATGCTTTATTTCCATCATCCGTAACTTGATGACCAGGACGGCTTGTGTGACCATCGCTTGCTTTACGGGCTGCAACACTATGGGGCATCTTGTTGCCAGAACCTGAGCGGGCGAGCAAGTCTCTGCTCAAATTTTGATCATGGTCAAGCTTGGCAAAGTACTTCGCCTTGTCCGCTACTAAGTCGTGCGGGACAGCTCTACTGGCCAAGGGTGCTACAGGATCTTGGCATATATGGTGGCCCGAAACTTTCGTACTTTTCGCCAGCGAGAGAGTCGTGGCATCAGCGTCCAGTTGATGCGGTGCTGGCATCTTTCTAGTCACGGTAATATCGTGATCGTCCAAAGAATACCTCCTTGGGCCGACAGCAGTTGTGCCCAGGTTGGACGTTTCTTTATTGCTAATCTGGTTCAAGTAGCTCATCGAATCTTGACGTTGATACTCGTTGCCAGTCGATTGGAATTTATGGTGGCTTGCCGTCAGTCTCTTGCGCTTCGATTCGCGCAATAAAATCTCTTGCTCACTCCTCGCTAGAGACAAGCATGGACAAGCCATACTGAAGCAAACATCTGAAGCCACGTTACCCTCAATACCGTACAGCGATCGAACTTGTGTCTGAGCGCCGCCCACCCAGCAGCCAAAACCTAGAAACTTGTGAGAAGACATAGATCCGAGCTCGCAGTCCGATATGGTGTAGACGTACATGGAAGAAAAAGCAAACATAAAGCACAGTCGCGGTTGAAAAGGCCTGGTTCGGGTATATTCTCGGCGTCTTTGCCATGCTCAACTGCCGCCAGACGTCGTATGGTCCGAGCGAAGATGCCAAACGGCCAAAGAGTTACTGCCAAACATGACTTGAGGTCATGATCATAGGCGTTGGTGTCTGGCCACAGCCAATCTGTAGGCCCGCCTACTCCTGTTGACTTTGCCATCATAGAATGTAATGGTATAGAGTTGCTTATTTGCTGGAGAGTTGCCTTGTCGACTGAAGCGGGAATTTGCGTCAGAAAAACACCAGGTACCGTCTATGCGTCGTTTTTGAGGTGACCTACGCAAAACCACCACTGACACAAGGAGGCAGGGGAGGATAAAAGCTGAAGTAAATGTACTTGATGGAGCCGGCCAATATGCAAGAGCGGCGATGGAAATGCGGTGCGAGGGGATGATGGATAATCAAGTGTAGACAGACAGACGCGAGTCCGAAAGAAAAGTACGGAAGAAAACGGATGGTATGATTGCAATCTAAAGAGCTTTTAGAGAAGGTAGGAAGTCGCGAAGCAGCTTTGTGGGCAGGACCAGGTGACCGGGAGACAGCGCTCCACCTGCCATAACTTGAGGCATGAGTGTCTTCATTGAGAACCGGCCGTGTCGCCGCATTGCAACTCTCATTCATGTGCCATCGTAGATGACTGGCGACAAATCTCAGGCAGTCCAAGGGACTTATGCGCCGCATGCTTTCTAAATGGCGGGCGACCAGCTATTCGTCCACCCGCATTGACCTTAATGAGGCAAAAGTCGCATGAATAAAACTCGTGCCGTCGGACTGTAACCTCATCTTTCATGACGTCGATGAACTCGCAATATACATCGTGACTGGGAGAATTCTGGGTTTGAAAAGTCTCTTGATACACAAAATTCGATGCACTTCTCGCGGATGGTGCTCGCGCATGGGTTGTTCATTGTTCTCTAAAAAGAGACGGAGATGCAGCAGTCGGATTACCGGCGCGCATTTTCAGGAAGTGTTCGAGTCCAAAAAGCAAGAAGACCCCGTTTCCGGCATTGAACCTTGAGTGTGTCGAACTTGCATAACATGAAGTCGACCATTTCACCGCTGTACCTGTCAAAGCCTTTGTCTTTGTATGCCTTGCCAAATTCGCCGAGGATGCGTCAGATCTGTCCCTCCATGATGCTAATGTCGATCGAACAAGACACCCAGGTGAAGATTTCTGATGTCTAGGAGGGCCATCATTGCGAAGGGGACGACGATCCAAGCTAGCAGGTGTAGATGTCTGGGAGAGCGGGCCGTTCTGAGCCTCATATTTTCAGGTGTGCTGTCACCGATCTGGCTGCGGTGCTTCGGGCTCCTTCTAGTGTCGTTCAAGTTCTTGATGAAGCAGTTGTTGTGTTTCAGCGGTGCGGTGCGGTGCGATGATCGTCATCGTCGTCACTCGTCAATCGGGGAGTCTTCTCTGTCATAAAGGTAGGGTTCATTCTGGTTTTCTTGTCCCCATTTCGGCGTCATGGATATATGTATCTTGTCAATACATGACGAACTGGATGGGATCGAAATTTGGCTTCCTGGTCCATTGTAGACATGTATTTCGTTGATAACTACAGCTGAGAGAGCCGCGCATGCTGGGCGGGATCCTTGGCTGGGAACATGAAGTGCCTTCTCCCACATCTCGAGTGTGTAGTCTCATAGTCCTCATAGTAGGTACGCAGAAGCACCTCAAGTTTCTTGCCCCGTTTCGCGCAGAAACTGTAGAGGCAGGCAAGCCGGCATCGACGTCAATGATTGATGTTGACAGGATAGTCAAAGGAAAAATGCCTCTGGGTCGAAACCGTCTCTTCCGCCATGGTGAGCGATAATTGTTGGTCAATCGATAGTCGATAAACGCAGTCAGAATCATGTGTGAGAAATGGACAACCCACCAGTCTTAATGTATGGGAAAAGATTCCACAACACCCGAGGAAAGTCGTCGTTGAAAACTCCAGGAAGCCAAAAGGTTGAATTGAATGCCTCGACACCCTCGTCAGGCCACTGCAGAGGCTGCAGGTGGCCCCTTCGTGTACCCCAACACAGTGTCCACGGACACATCCTAATCATTTGATATGCTGCGTGAAGTGTGTTTGGTGCCCTTTTGCCCTCAAATTAGCATTCGGCGGACACACATTGCGGTATCTGGGTCCTATGTCGCGGCCTCCATCACGATTGTTTGTGTGAGGGTCTTGAATTTCAGCTGTCTGGTGAAGATGCATGGTGCTTTTTCTCGCCTTTTGTATGCGCTCAATTGTATGTAAATGAAGATTCTTGTAGCGCTCTTCATAAACTCGCATCATTGGCGCGTCGATGAGTTGAGAATACGCGTTCAAAAAGTCCGAAATCAGAGAATCACAGACTATCGGCTCCTAGGTGCTCTTGGCCTGATTGCGTAATAAACAACCTGAAGCAATCAAATGTCTTTTGTTTTCGGACTTGCTGAACGCGCTTTCCGACTGACCTACGCATGCGATACCGGTATACGAAGAGCCTCTCAGGACCTTTCAGTCCATCATTCAAGCTTGGCTCTCGAATCAGAATAATCTCGATCCGCAATTGATTGCTGCCTCCGGACCTGTATTCAGAGGCCCGCAAGGCACTGGAAGATCTGTCCATGGACGTTCCACTAAAGTGACTGAGTTCCTCAAGGTGTTCTCTCGGTCCGCCGGGGACGATCAGACGGTACATAGGTAGACCTAGATATCCGGATCGTGGGGTGTTTCCTCGCAACCCCAGTTGCTGATGACGATAAATTGGCGGTATTCGCCATTGCGATCGGCCAGGATTCGAAAAGGTCTTGACTCTTTATAAGTCTTCCTGCGCCTATTCTTCGAGGAGGAGTGATCCGAGGAGTGCGCGCCAGTATCGTGCATAATGTGACTAGGCGCTTTTGAGCATCGTAAACGAAGAGACCTTTCAACACCTTCTGACCGTCTAACGCATCGTGCGCCGATGGATTATCACTATGTCGTAGACTTGTAAGTTGTAGTCTTGGAATGGAGGCGTCTGCCGGGCTTACGCGAGCACCTCTTCGAACGAGTCCAATATTCGCAATGGTTTAAAGGCAGACTCCGGGGCACTGTCCATCGTAAGGGCTCTGTAAATATGTAGCGTCTAGCTTATCATTGTGGACGCGAAACGCTCCGTGAATGAACAAAATTTTGTTATGAGCAAAGCTTCGCAAGGAACCATTGATGGGGTTGGCCAAGAGTCCAGAACCGGATCAGATGTTGTCAATGCCAACTTGCAACTCGCCGGGTTTGAGGATTACATATGGATGTACAACCTATACGGCAAGAGCGAGAAAGAGGAAAGGGGGTATATATCCCTAATCTTAGCTGTAAAGAAAAAAAGCTGATACGCGAATATATTCGTAGCGTTATTGGTGGAGCTTTTGTTCCCCTATGCCGGTCACGACGCGGTCGAGCAGAATTTCCTTGCTGTCAAAATCATCAGTCACGATTGAATTCTCATGAAAGTAATTCCTGAACTTCAACTTCATCATCATCATGTCTTTCAATCCCTCTTCTGAGCTTCACGCCAACACGCTCATTGTCCCCCACGGCACAGCCGTTGACGAGTATGATGGAGGGCAAATCTTCCCCAAGTGGGGGACAATGAGGGGGTTGGCGTGAAGCTCAGAAGAGGGATTGAAGGCACAATGATGATGAATTCGAAGTTCAGGAATTACTTTGATGAGAATTCAATCGTGGTTGATGAGCTTGACGGTAAGTTGATGTTAATGATTGTTGGCTTGTAAGAGTGAGAAATTCTGCGAGAGCGAAGTACCGGGAAGTGGTCAATCAGAAGCTCTACTAGGTACATATGTATAGGTACCTTTACGGCGACGATATTCGCCCCACTCGTACAGCTTTTTCGTTACAGCTTACGGAGTAGAGTAGGGATACCCCGAGAAAGGCCCTACCAGGTACCTAGGTATCATGTACATATGATTTTCAATGTCGAGTGACGGGTCCTTGCCTGCTTCATGCTGCACAGCGCCATGTAGTACCAGATCTGAACGGATCTGAATACCGAATGGTCACCGAATTCGCAAGGAAGCCAGCACCTGACAACTCCGTTGACTGAGATGCGTCGTGATGAAGAGAAGCAGGCAGGTACATACGTAGCTATGTAAGAGCACTGACTGCAGCGCCATACATCATTCCAACGCACAAGACTTACCGCGAGCAACATGGCACGAGACGCAAACGAAGAGGTCGCATAGCATTTGCATGAGCATGATGCTTCCATCCACTTGCCTCGTGAATGAGCCATGCCGTTGGGTGATCACTGATGCATTATGCCCAGGTAGTCTGTCTTTATCAGATCACGAGGCCGCTGCCGGCGAGCTAAGGGTCCTCGCCGTGTACAGTTTTGACTTATGTACCTCTCAAACACTTGTAGTTGTTAGCATACCAGTTGGCAATGACTCAATGGATCTGGAATTTTGAAGCAGCAGCAGAGCTTACATGAAGCTACACATGTACGGAGTAAGGAGTAGGTATTTACATATGTACCTACAGAAATCGCAACCGGTGGGGTCTAGGTATTTTAGCACTGTCCGGTTCCGGCGACGACATCGATTTACATACCTCGTGAGTCGTCCTCAACCCAGCATACCGTCTACCTAGGTATGTATAATGTACATATGTAGGTACGGAGGTGCGTCTCGTTCGGAGTCGTGCTTTGGATCAGCGATCGCAAGCTTTCGGCGTAGGACAGCAATTCGCGGCCCGGAACTACCCGGCTTGCTGGATTAATCCATGGCACATGCGGCTGCTGGCCCCTTCAGGGTCTTTTACCGCCCGTTGAGCTGTCGTTTGTGCAAAATAGCCGGGACGCACTTGTCGCCTTTTGATGTTAGGTTCCTGGCCCCTGCCGATATCACAGGGGCGGCCTGTTTGATCAGCAGGGCCAGCCAATGAGGCCAATAACTGTTACATACTCATCGCTGTCAATTATTGTCAATCATTCTTGATTGATATGCAATGCTGTCGTAGCAATCTTTGTGCAGTGCTCTTGAACATGCAATGCGCTATAAGTTGCTGTTCTCATCAACCTTTGTCAAGAAAGAGCCGGAGCATACCTACGTAAAAGATGAAAGATGCCAATGTCAAGGCTATGATATGATATGCCATAATACGTGGTCACGTTGTGGAGTGTCGCTCACGCATGCGGCGTTATCACTGGTCAATCTAATATTAGCTCAATCGCCGGGGGGGGTTAGACCAAGAACTACGGAGTAACATATGTATGTACATACCTAGGTACCTATGTACCTGTACTCCGTAGGTACCTACCTAAGGTACTCCGTAGACCAGGCCATGACCCGCTCCTCAACCCATGATCCCGTTCAAGGCTGCAGATGTGCGGAGTACAACTCGTCTTGAAGTGGCATGTTAATTGTGTGAAAGCATGGCAGTTAGGTAGTCATGGACTCGTGGCTGTGATAAATAAAAGTCTGGCCTGCGTCCGGCCGCGAAGAGGTGTGCGACCCAAGACGGAACAAAAGTTACAAAACCCCTTGGCGTTTCCCTCGTGTTGTTACCTGCGCCATTGGCCCGCTTTCCGCCTAGATTTTTGCCTGGATTCTACCTGGATTGTGCCTGGACTCTGGACTCTGGAGTCCTGGACTTTGGTTCTCTTGAGTCTTCACAGTTCTGCCCTTCCTGAATCCTGTTTCTCCGTCCGCTTCCTCCGAAGCGAATTGACGAGCGTCGGTTTTTTTGGCCACAGCATTGGTCTTGGCAGGGTTATTGTATTGCGTTGTTGCTTTTTGAAGTGCGCCAATCACCCAACACCAATCGCCCTATCATCCAATCATTGACTGGATCCCTGGTGCGTGTGGCGGCTTTGTCTCGTGGACTGTCTACTCCGTGACACTTAACCGCATCCCCTTCGACCAGCAGCACGACGCTACAATCCATTCGAATCGACGCGAGATAGTCTTATCACCAAGCGACAGGGGGATCGACAGAGTTTACGAAAAGAGTCACGACCCTGGGATTCATCTCCGTCTTCCTTCTTCTCTTTTTCTTCCTCCATTGCTCCAACTTTTCCAAACGTCACTCTTTGTTGATTTTGCTTCGTGGATACGGCCCCTCTCACACGCCTTGGTAAGTTCCCTGACAAACTTTCCCACAATCTTTAGCAGCAATGCCTAGTTTTTATCTACTCTCCACCTGGCACCAAGAGGCAGACTTGGTCTACCTTTCATTGCGGGCTTTTTTCTTCCCCGCCTTCTCAAGAAATATTTGTACACTGGGGCTAGCAAGCATACATAGCACCTCACGCACCTGCTCCTTTTTCCTTCGTCCTGAATCAATTGAGATCATCTCAAAGGTTTCTTGGTCTAATTGCATCCCCTCAGGTCCCAATTCTCTCCCTCGTTGACCATGACGATGATTTCGACGCACGAAAAGGCCGAGAGCTATGCTTTGACCGACACAAACCTCGCCGTCCCCGTCCAAACAGCCAAAGGACCATCAGTCCGAGTCGCCCCATTAGAAAGATCCTCGAGCGGCACAACTGCGCGATCCGAGAACAGCAATCCCTTCGAAACAGATGTCGAAGCAGCAGGGACACATGGCTCCATCGACAAGCCACGGGCGAGCGTGATTCTGACACGCAAAAAGGATTGCCAGGTCTGGCCCGACAAGCGCGACTGGAAACAGAGAGCCAAAGACGGCAAGAAGAACCGCACCTGCGCGTGTATGCAGAGTCTTAGCCGACGCAACAGAATCTTGGTCAAAGTCCTGATCATTGTGCTGGTCGTGGGCGCCGCCGTGGCCGTTGGCTTTGGTGTCAGCAAACCTCTCGGAGCACCTATCTGGGGTGACAAAGATTCGCACCCTTGAATCGTGTATTATCTTTTGACGACTCTTTTTGCTCATGACGCATTTTCACGAACATGTCCAAACAAACAAGGACGGCGATTCTGGCGTTTCGATATATATATTCCCCCCGGTATCCATATCTTGTTGTAATTCCGTCGACAGCAGCTCGCAGTGTCGTCGGCACGCTTCTTCTCTTCTTCGGTGCATACTTTTGTTTGGGATTGGGGAAATTCTTTTGTTCTCTTTTTGGTGGGAATGTTTCTTGACAGCCATTGCAACTGTTTCCAGCACTGCCAGGTGGAATCCATCGATCGAACCGGCAGCGTCTTCATTTGCATCATAGCATGGTGTGGCTTTTCTTTCTTTCTTTTTTCTCGGTCTACTTGGTTTCAAGAGGAGTGTTTGGAGTCCAATCGGCTTGACCTATAATTGGGTGTATATTGGCATTCACGGCAAGTTCAGTGAGAGCACAGGTTCGAACGCTAGATAACGACAGACGCGTCCCATTCCGCTGTTGGAACGGACACCATTGTACAATCATGAGTCTAGACCCTAGGAATATAGATGCAATATAGTGATGGTGGTGGCATCGTGCCCGCCCGCTCATTCAAGCGGGCTGCTGTCGTGCGATCATTTTGCATCTTAGCTGCAATGTCCATGCAACAAGCTTTTCAAGAAATACTCCGTACGCAATGCCTGCTAATTTGCGACCCTATGCACCTACGGACTCACGGAGTACATACTGCATGCAACCTTGTGGGAAGACCTCCCGGCTACGATCGGCGCCACCAACACTATCACGCGATTCACGCCTCCTTCCAGCCGCATCAAGCATCGCGCCATTTCCTTCGCGTTTTTTTCCGCGCTAATTCCATGTGTCGCGAAATGCCGCCACGGCAAATCTTCAATCGCATGATGCATCGCAATTGGCTGTAAGGGTCTTTCCATGCTTCCGACCGACTACGGACACCAGACCTCGACGCTAAACAAGCATCAGCGCCGCTTAGCTCAAAACTACGTGAATATGTATGTATGTACATAACTCGTAGGAGTTGGAGTTGGAGCTCTAGCTGCTGACTCCTGAGTCCTGAGCAGTGACTCGTCGAGCTTGTGTTCCATGAATATGCACTGACACTGATCGGCGAGACTACAACACCATGGAGAGCCCTGCGACATCGCGACCTAGCATGGAGTCTGGACTCATGGAGTTCGTACTCCGCATGCCTGATGCGCTGATCACTTCTTTTCTATACAACAACCTGCAGGCTGCCAGTCGCCAACGTTCAAAACATTTTGAAACAGAGAGCAAACAGCAGGACCTCCTCACGGAGACGAAGGTACAGTATAAAAGGCGCAGCTACCTACAGCCTACAGCCTACAGCCTACGGAACGGCAATGCGAAGAGAAGATGTCGTGTGTGACCAGACCGCCCATGTAGTTCACATGTGAAGTGGCGCAAGTCTGCATGCCGGGACGAGCTGTGGCTGATGATGTTTTCTGCATGGAATGACTTTTCCATGCAGTCATCGCAAACTTACAATCTGTACTACTACTACCTGTGTAGCCTGTAGGTAGTACATACGGCAGACTCCGTATGTCGGTATGAGACAACAGGCCGGTCTTGAAACAGGTAGAGTTACAAAGCCGTTGAACTGACTCAGAGTCAGATATCAAGGCCAACCGTCAAGTCTGGCAACATCCCAGACTCCAATGTGTCCGTTTGATAGGAGGTATTCCGCCAGGCGCCTTGCTTTATCAAAGACGGCCGACTCTGTGGCACCTTGCAAAAGGGCTCGAAAAGGTCAAACTTGATATGTAGGTAGGTATGTAAGGCCAGGTCAAGTCACTGCAACCTGACCTGACGTGGCTGTACGAAGCGCAGAGGCGGCGTGCCGCGTGAGCATCTGGGGAATTTAAATGATGATGAGGCAATCTGAGGCTGACCTGCCCACCGCCCTCGTCGTTGTTCGTCCGTCATAATGAATAATTGAAGTCGGACCGGCAAGTGTGATTTAGGTACCTGTAGGCACTTGAGTCCTCTATCAGTATGCAATTCAATGACAAAGGGGCCAGTATCGTCCCACTGTGAAGTCGGCTGGTCCATAATGGCAAGCTCTTACACGTTTAAGATCGTGGCGCAACACCACATAGAGCCATAAATTATCTCATTGTGAACGCTTCCAGGCGGTCACTGAGCTCCTGCCTAGCATCTACGTTGAACTCTACATGGACTACACAATCTTCTCCAACGGGGACCATCCAGGTATCTTCTGCCTCGATTCTTCCAAGTCCTACCATCTCCTTCTCCTGCTCCTGCTCCTACTCCGGCTTATGGATCGGTCTTCCACGAATCAAGATGTCCTCAGCGTCAGTTTTCCCTCATTGTCGTCGTCGTTGTCGAGCCAGTCGTACTACAGCATATATATAGCATTCGTAGGTCCGCTTGTGTATGAAGATGCCGTCGAGTCAGCAATGCTGGGTGGGCATTGTCGTCAACCGGGAGGCCGTCTGAGATCTTGACGAAGTTGCCGACCGTGAAACAGAATCGCTCTTGATTCTACATAGGAGCGAGGTTAGTCCCCTATCTAGGAGGTGTGTACGTACCTGTGAGTCGTGGCACTTGTCGACGCTGATAGGTAAAGGACGCCAAGCACCGCCTCTATCCCATCAAACGTGCTTTTTCCATTTGGGCAACGCGATCCGGGTCACAATCCGAAAAGACAAGATTTGAAGCCATTAACAGTCCTCTACCCAGATACAATGGCTAAAGCAGGCGTCTTTGAGATCGTCTATCGCCCGAGTCTCGATCCTCCGGGCCTGTCATCTCTGACGACGTCACGACGATCCCCAAGATACAGAGGGCTCAGGGCAAGGTCTTCAAGATGGCCAAGTTTATGGCATCCATATATCTCAAGTGGCCGCCAGAGAACACGACGAAGATTGAAGTCCAGGCGCCAAAGGAGATGATGCTCTCGACGGGTCAGCGAATCCATTGTAACGTCGCTCGGAGCCCTTTGCGAGAGGCTGCTATTCGGGAGGAGTCAAAGTGCTGCGCGAAACAGATGCGCCACTACAAAGATGTCAGTGAAGATTTGAGTCGCGAGAATGATGGACCTACACTTGTTGTTCTTATGCCGCTGGGGCTTTTGCCACTCGGCGATGGACAATGTTTGTAGGAGGAAGCTGAGCGCCGCTTGGCCATGACGGATTGCCTCTGGAAGCTGTTTCGCTGCCTCGCTTGAGTACGGGCCACAGATATACAGCAGTGAATGCGACGACTTCCAAGTATTCGGCGCCTGGCCTTCTATCTGGTCGTGGTCTCTGGCGGCCACTTGGGATTGTATTATGGATGCCAAAAACTTGGTCATCTTGAAGGCCTTGCCTGGGGCATTCTCGGCAGAGATGGCAGGCTCAGGAGATCCAAACTCGGTCGATAGACAATTTCAAGATAGCCTACTTTAGCCATTGCATCCAGGTACAACATAGAGGACTGTTGATGGCTTCGGATCTTGTGGTTTCTGAGTGTGACCCGAATCGCGTTACCCAAAAGCACGGTGCTTTTGTTGGAATGAGAGTGTGGGGGGGCATTTGGTGGTTTTGGTGTCCTCTACCAGGTATTTGTGTCGGTTCGTAAGGAGAAAGCAAATAAAGGGCATGCATACAAGACGAAACATAAACGAGGTGTATTCAATCTTCTTGATTGGCTTCTCCATTTTCCAGAGAAAGGAAGATGGGATCAAGTTACATATACCAGTTGGCTCGTGGTACTGGACTAAGACTGACCGCGATCGGTCTCACACTGTGGGACCACCGTGAAACCTTCCCGTGAAACCGTGATATGTACCAGGTACGTATGTACATAGGTACCTTGTATGTACATGTATGTCTGAGACGGCTGCAGCCTGCGAAGTTCGAAACTACATAGGTATGTATCGGTAGTGGAGCGGTTCCAATAATAATTTGCAAGTTCAATGAAGGCTTTTTGCTGACGGAAACGGAATCCTGACGAAAACATGGTGATAAATCATGAACCATGATACATAAGCGGATTGAGGTTTCCCTTTGGCGATCGCGACTACCGCCGGAAGGGGTTTAACGGCATAAAGGCGTTACGTTATTACGTACATGAAAAATAAGGCAAGCCGCAAGACTCCAAAGGACCAAAAATCCTACATAATGTCTCGAAGCTTCTCATCACACAACCTTCTCTCTCGCACACAATCTTCCCATCACCGCCAGAGCCCATCCAACGATCCCTCCTTCAAATCACGCTGCCTCAAAAGCTTCCCCAATCTAACTACTAACGATGCCTCCAATGAGAAGGAACCCATCTGCAGGCGGTGTTCACGAGTCACAGTCTACAGAGGTACCACATCGAAAGATGAGGGGGTTAGTGGGCAAATATGCCTGGGCTTTCTCGATTTCAATGCTACCTCAGTTGGAACAACTAAAAAATAGATCCCAGAAGTCAGTTGGTGTGACTGTTGGTCCGTTGCTCACCAACCCCGGTCCCCCTTGATTTTCGAGCACCGCCTGAAGATGGGTTCCGTCTCTTTGGAGGCAACGTTACTAGTTAAATCGAACAAGCACCTGAGGCATTGGGATTTGGAAGAGTGATCGTTGGATGAGCTCTAGCGGTGATGGGAAAGTTCAAAGATTAGATTGTGCCCGTGACGGCTCCAGAACTGATGGGCCATGGAGGCGGCCGCTGTTGGACAATTATCTCGAGATCGTCCGACATCGTCGCCGTGAATTCGGCCGCGTTTTGATAGACCCAAGCTTGATGAGTCGTGCCCAATATCACAGGCTCGTCGGACTATCCGACGAGCGTTACGCGTATGATATTGGGCACGTCGACGGTCGCACATCTCATTCCCCAGAACGCAATTTCAACGCATTGTAAGTCTTGATCTTGTCTTTTCCACCATCATTGCCCTCAGGATCTATTATCTAGGAAGCTGATATTTCACAGTCGGCGCTGGATCCCGGAGCCTTCACAACTTCACAAGAGATGTCTCCCAGACACCTCACAGCCGATTCCGTTCTTGAAAGCAAGAGAACGTTAATCAAATGCTGTTAAAAAGGTGCAAAAGTTAAAATATTCTCTACGAATTTGCCACCAGTGACAGCGCCTTCGTCACGATGCATTCCTGATTGGCTTACAGGGTGGCAGAGGGAACAATGTCTCGCAGTCGCCTCTAACGATAGAATGCATTATGTGTCACATTTTGGCATCATTCTTCCTTTGTATCTTTTGACAGTACGAGTCACGACCGTTGCATCAATCGCTTCAGGTCCTTTCGGTATAACTTAGGATCGGCTTTTTGACACCCAGCCTGAGGCCTCGAGGTTCGAAAGCGAATGGTTTGAAGTGTAGTTGGAAATGTACCGCGATCAAATCATCAAACCATTCGCTTTCGTAACCTGAGCGTTGTGAGAATCGGATACCTCTACCGACTCGCCCAAAAGCCAAAACACTAAGCTGGCTGCTGGCAGAGAACCGACTTATAGTGCGGGATACAGACTACAGTGCACTGAGTGCAGTGCAACGCCAACAACCCTGGTCGTCACAGGCGTCAAGAAGCCGACTTTTATTTATACCGAAAGAACCTGAAACTATTGCATCAAGAGTCTTACTGTCAAAGGTACACAGGAAGTATGATGCCAAAACGTGGCGCATTCTAATTTCTATGATAGAGGCGAGATATCGTTCCCTCCGCCCTCCTGTCAACCAATCTGGAATGCATCGTGACGAAGGCGCTATCACTGGCAAACGCATAGGGATATTGTGCACATTTGCAACAGCATTAACGTTCTCTTGCATTTCAGAGACGGAATCCGGCTGTGACACTTGACTACATTATTGGGAAAGCTCGAATCTATCCGGCGTGGTGGCGAGGGATATATTACGTGCTTTGAGCTGGGTGAGCAGAATTTAGAACGACGAGGCCAAGATCTTCTCAGATGACTGGTATATACCACTTTATTAGCACAAGCATAAAGAGTGAAGACACTTGAACTTACACTAGCACCACACGAATCTTGTATACATCCTGATTCTTCCTGAAGGCTGAAAGCGGTCAAGCGAGAAGGTGCCGCAAGAGAGATTCTTCACCGAGTCTCGCGATCTTGCAGCGGCGAATTGTGTACCGCGACAAGATCGCTAGACTCGGCAAAGACTCTCCTTAGCGGTGCCTTCTTTCTCGCTCGGCCGCTTCCAGGAGTCAGGACTTGAGTCTTGGCACCCACACCACGCAGCAGAGACCGTGCGAGAGGGCAGGCAGTGTTGAAAGCGGCGTTGCGGCTCTGTTCAATGTTGTTGCTGCCAAGACGCTCAAGACTCAAGTGGGATTATGACAACTCGTCCTGATGGAGGCTGGGGCGCTATTGATACGTATATCCGAGTCTCGACATCAGTGATAGTGATCACCCGTGGCCGTAAATGTCGAGTGTATCAATCCATCATGTGAACATGCCTTGCGATTCGATTCATATCCTCCCCCGATATAGTCTTCGTTGACCGCTTTTCCAAGAGACGCAACATGCACCTTTGTTATTTGGTTCATATGAGCGGCATTTCGCACAAGTAAGCTATATCTCTGGACGTCACGATCATGAAACGCAAGTGTCGAGGGCCCAGGGGAAGAGGTAGGTATTTCTGCAGGCTTCTACAATAACCCAACGCACGCTCCATGTATGAAAGTTTCAGGACATTTAACATTGTAATTGAGCTCTAGCTTCTAAATACATATCAACGATAATGGAAGATTCTATGTCGAGCTGTGTTTTGGTATCAAGTTGTTTATGCAGCAGCAGCTTCTACGACTTAGAGAAAGCGATGGGTATTTGTATGTCGAACTGCGAAATTGCGCTCTTGCACTGCCTATGCAGACCACCCATGAGGTACATGAGTGTGTATGTAGGAACGTGCAGGTACAGGAACAGAAAATGAAATCACCCATCCAAATCTCCTCGCAAAGTACCCAAGCGAATTCTAGAGAAGCAAATACATGACAGCCCTGGAGTCCAATCATCAATGTAGTAGTGTCAATGTAATGTATGCCTAGTAATCGATTATCGCCTACCGGCTATCCTTATCCTCATCCTCATGCAGCTCTACCTCCGCGTATCCTCCTGCTTCATCTTCTCCATCTTGTCCATCTCGTGCTACACCATACTTCTTGACATCCCCCCTTTCTATCCTCGTCCTTAGTACATGCAACAAACTCAAGCAGTCCATTCTCATAGGGTCAGTGTGCAAAATTGGCCACGCTGGGCCAGCCCGTAATCCAATTCAGATATACCATACACATACAGAGACAAGTGCCCGGCACGGCCACCATGTATTTTCTCCCATTCGCGTCTTGTGCATCATCAGATGCCATGGCTTTGGCTATTAATCCACCAGCTTTTTCTTGAGAGAGAGAGAGAGAACGTGAACAGTGTTGGATTGTTCGTTTTGAGATTTTTTTGTGTGCCGGCGCCGAAGTGTTTTCCACCGGGTAAGGAAGGTCCCGTACCATGCCGCGAACCCAGCCAGTGTCGTCGACAAGCAGTACAGCTGAGTAAACAAAAGAAATATATAACATCGGTTAGGTTAGTATGATTACAGTGCATTGATAACCTTTCTATTGCTGGACGATTGAGCCAGCAAGGCATCGCCGTTCGTGTCGTCCCCGAGCATTCATGACTGGTTCGAAACCCATCCTTGAGTTTCGATAGAGCCTCCTTTCATTCCCTTGACGGCGCGGCGATATGCCGCCACAGAGGGTCGGTTGCTCAAATGTATGGGTGTATTAAACTCCATGGGACCGGCTTTTGGTCATTGCCGTCAGCAGATCAGACCGATTGGTACAGGAGCAGCGGCTCGCCGACATTTTCGATTTCGGGAATCGTGCATTTAAGATCAAAGGCTTTCGAAAGAACAATTTTGAAAATCTTGCAGGCGTTAGTTTGGCGTCTTTGGGATGACGGAGAACAGGATGCCTTACCTTTTGAACATTGATGCTGTGACTTGTACTTGAGAATATCAACGAGGCACGCATAGCCTTGGCAAATCGCCTCGCCTAGAGCGGGTTAGCATTGTGAAGAAGAGATGTAAAGGAAACCCAAAAACCTGAATCGTGTGGAGAGAGGCAAAGAAAAGGGAGACTGTGGGAAGACGAGAAGAAGAGAACGCAATGATAGGAAGAGCAACGGCAAAAAAAAGAGAAGAAAAAGGCAAGCATATCGGGGCCAAAAGGTGTAGCGTACCTGATTCGAGATTTCCTCCTGGTCCTGTGCCGGGAAATTCACAAAGTGGTCATACTTTGTGCCCACCAGGATAGGAATCGCCGTCTTATTAAAGCCCCGTCCTTGCCTATACCACTCCTTGATGCTATTCAGGGTGCTCTTCCGCGTCAAGTCGAACATGAACAGAATAGCCACTGCATCGTTGCAAACCAACGGCAGCATATTGACAAACTCGCGCTGGCCACCCAGATCCCAGATGGAGAAAGTGATTTCCGTGTTTCGGATCGAGATGGTCTTCTCCATGAAGTTGACGCCAAGAGTCTGAATATAGTCTTCGTCCCAGCTGCCCTCCACGTATTTGACCATGAGAGACGTTTTGCCAATCTGCGCGTCCCCCACCATGCCCACCTTGATCACCACATGGTTACGGCCGTTGGGAGGTTCACTTGAGGCCGATCTAGGGTCGTTGTGAGCCTGGTGTACCGGATTCGATAAGCCGCTAGCCGGTCGAGATAATGAGGGTCCGGATACGGGAGGGGTGCTTCGCGGGGCGGAGTCGTCATCGTGTCGAGAGCTAGAGGGGAGTGCTGAATCTATTAAGTGGCTTTGCTGGTGGATATAGCCATTGTTGGCAGTGGCATGTGGTGAGTTTTCGACGCTGCCGAAAGTGTTGTGGCGATCGTTGCTGCCTTCGAGAGGCGTCACGGGAGCCTGACTGTCGTGAACATCAAGGGCTTCGAGGGATTTAACGGGAGCTTGGCCATCATGGGCCTCGAGAGGTGTCGCGGGGGCGAGGCCGCCGTCATGAGCTTCCAGTGGCGTCACTGGAGCTTGATAAGCGGCGTCCATGCCGTCCATCATAACCGCGGTGCTGGTGCTGCTGCTGCTATGGACGTGGACGGGAGCGTGATCGGGTGCGAGTTCGGGGGCAGCGTCGCCCGCTGGGGGCTCCTGAGGAGGATCCAGTTTGGCAAACAGGATTCGATTGGCGGTCGATGGAAGCCAATGGGTCAAGGCCGCGCGGCCAGAAGAAAACGTCTGCTGAGCTGCAATGTAGACGGAATAGATGGTCGGATGCGAGGAAATACCGTCGTGAAGGTCCAGTTCAAGATGTGCCCTCAGGCTGGTTCCCTCTGCGGTGCGGAGAAGCCCACAGTCACGCAGCCCACCTTGCGATGGAGAAAGGAGGTTCGCTTCGCTCGACGGGTGAGAGACGGCACGAAGCAAAAGCAATGCCGACGGGAATTAGATGGACAGACGCCGGGCGTGGCGAGTCGGATGGTCGATGGGTGGTAATCGGTCGGCGAGAGACTTTGGCGACAAAGATGAGGGGCGCGGAGCGTTGAAGACGGGAATGATGGAACTGGCAAAGCAGCTGCACCTGCACTGGTTTTGCACGCCCAGGTCACCAACGAGACAGCGCCAGGAGTCAGAACACTATGTTCAGTAGCACAACCTGTTATAGGCGGACAGGGAATGTTAGAGGTGCTGGGATCTTGAACAGACAGCGAATGTTGGATCATGGATGCACAAGAAAGAATCTGGTCGGGCAAGCGGTTGTGGGTTGGGAGCCGGAAATGTATTCATTCCTTCATTCCAAGGGTGGCGGCCCAGGGGGCGGAACGTCAGGATTACCTCGACCCTTGCGGGATATGGAGCCCAATTCGACATGCTCCGTAGTCGTACCCTTCGACATCTCGGCAGCCATGTCTTTTAATTGTTTAATTGTCTCGTCCGAATGGCGGCAGTTGTTGACAGTTGTGTCGCCGCTATTCAGAGCCTATCGTGATCTCTCTTGGCAGAGATGCAGACGGCATGATGGACTACAGAGTCCAGAGTTTTCAACTGCCAGTCCGTCACATCGGGAGCGATCCAAGCCGTTGTGCATCACGACAACGCAGCCAGCCGTTGCGCCGTTTGTGCGAAAAAAGGAATGTGATTCGGCAAGTATAAAACATGTATTAGAACTTGTAATCCCATGAGTCGCACGAGATGAGGTTTTCGGTATCAGATTGTCGTCGATTGGGCATCGGCATTCGCGTAATTGTGGGAGTCGCTGTCAGGCAGAACCCCGTTGGCTGAATCCTTCAGTAAATGAACGACAAGTAACCGTGCCCAGATATTTCCAAAATATTCTTCGCCAAGCCCATGTTTTATGTCTTGCTTGGTTCTATTTGTGAAGATACCACTTCCCGCGTTCATCCATGTTTTGTTGTCGTTGCCAGCCAGGACTTCGACCGGATGCTTCGTTAAAAGTCATACTCGACAGGCACTCAGAACGCAACAAATAATGGAATTGGGGTAACAAGCGTGGATGGTAGTGCTGGATCTTGGTTTGTTTCTTCAATCTCTGGCCTTGGCCATCCACGGACCACAAGTTCAACGCTTGTTGGATGCCGAACTGCCCTGCATGAGCGAGTCTTTGAGCTCCTCTTCAATACGACAATACGTCAACGAACCATCCCATGCCACAACCCCGCGGCCCGCCTTTGCATGCAAGGATCAAAGACAACTTTGTGTCAAGATCCAAAACAATCATTTTCTGTCATAGAAACACAGAAACTTTTCAGACCATCTCCCATGACAACGATTCTCATGCCTTTTACCAATCATCCCATCAACGAAAGGCGTCATTACGCAACCAGTCCCAAGGTTTCTCGCCCCCTTCTCGAGAGTCGAGACTGAACAAGTGAAGGAGACTTGCTGTTCTTGAACATTTGTTCTCATTGGCCACACTAGTCAAAGCCTAATCAATCATCAACCCCCACACATTCTGCATGTTTCCCGCGATTCGCTGGATGACTAAGGAAAATGCTCCAAGTCGAATGACGCTGCAGCCCAGCTTCGCCGCAGTGGGCGCACTTCGAAGCTCCAGTGGAACCTTCAACCAAAGGGCGACCCGGCAAAAAAGCATTCACGACCTACACCTCATAGATAATTCATCCCAGCAACATCACCAACACCTTACTCGCCCGTCCCCAAAATCGCCTCCTTTCCACACGGGCAATCCCACTCAAATGGCGTCAATCACCCTCTCCTCAATGCGCGCCGTCGCACGACCCGCCATGCTGCGAATGGCAGCTCCCCGGGCCGTATCTCGCACCTTTTCAACCACTCGCCTGGGTACGTAAGGCCGCCGAAATATCACCCACTCCTCACACACATTTCCCCGTTCTTTCAGCCAGGAACACATCGTTGCGATTTCCCACAATGCATGGAGACGGAGACGGATCGGCACAGTAGAGTACAGTACAGTACAGTACAGTGTGCCTCATGTGAATCTCACTCACTAACGCAAATGCTTCCATGCTTGGGCGGAGGGGGTTTGTTGAAACGCGCAGCCATGATCAAACGGTACACTCGAGATCACGAATGGATCGATCTATCCGCCGACCGCAAGCGCGCCACGATTGGTGTCTCCAAGTACGCAGCCAAGGAGCTCGGCGATGTAGTCTACGTGGAACTCCCCGTTGTGGGTGAGGTAATCGAGCAGGGCGATGCGATGGGCGCGGTCGAGTCCGTCAAGTCGGCTAGTGACATCAATGCGCCTATTCGGTGCACGATCACAGATGGCAATGCTGCCCTTGAGGCGAAGCCGTCTACCATCAATGATGTTCCTGAGGATGATAGCAATGGTGGTGGCTGGATCGCCAAGGTTGAGGTTGATGAGGCGGGGGCTAAGCAGTTTGACGACCTGATGGATGCGGAGGCGTACAAGGCCTATATCGCTGAGTGAACTCAAGGGTTTTGAATACGGAAGGGCGAGGCATTGGACATGCAAATCCAAGTACTGGTGTTTTCATGGATAGATGAACGGCTCATATCTGTGTTTTTTCCATGTGACGTGTGCGGCGGTGTATGGCTTTGGGGGGAGTTTTGTTTTCGAAATCTCTTAACGTATTGCAAATACTTGGGCGCGGCAGTTCAACCTGGCATGGGATTTGATTGATATCTCGAAAAAATCTAACCATACACACACATAAATGTGCATATGCAAAAGGCGTATTCTACACTTGAGAGGAACAATGCCGTTCGTACACAGTGTGGTGGCCCTTTTGCTGCTCTCCATTCGTGGAACGTCCGAACTTATAGCTGTACATCCAGTGGCCATGGTGTCGCTGCTTGGAACATAAAGATCAAGGGGGTCAGAAGACGCCTTGTAAGTTGTAAGCACATGTTGTCCAAGAGTTTGTGCTTTGTGCGATCAAACATCAGGTCTACTACATCTGTAGTATATAAAACGCATCTCAGAACCAAAATCTAGCATCTCTTCATCATTTCATACGCAGTGTAGCTGGCCATGGGTATGCCAAGTACGTATGTGTGTACCACCACATGACATTTGTTGGCCGCAAACCGCTTCTTTCTCCCTTCTCCTTCGCAGAAACGTGATATCATAGAGCGCACATTGCATCCTGTTTCAGAACACAGAATGCTTCCACGCTACCTCTCCCTCCAGCACAGCGTCCTACTTGACCTCTGGACGAGTCTTGTTGATAGCCTCGAGAATCTTATCGGCACCCTCGCTCACCAGCTTCCCCGCCGCCCTCTTTCCCAACTCATCCGCCTCGTCCCTAGAAGCTATCTCCTCCCAGAACTCAACATCAACACCCTCCTTCCCATCCACCGACACCACCGTAGCCCGCAATCTCAGCTTCCCATCCACCCACTTCGTCTCAACCCCAATCGGCACACTACACCCGCCCTCCAGCTCTCTCATCAGACTCCTCTCCGCCAAACACGCCAACGTCGTATCTTTATCCTCAATGCGTTGCAGCGCCCCCAACACCCTCTCGTCACCTGCTCGGCATTCCACCCCCAAGGCTCCCTGCCCCACGGCATGCAAAATACCCCCATTATCCACATCCAGATACTGCGTGATATGCCCGGCCAGCCCCATACGCAGTAACCCCGCCGCAGCAAGCACAATAGCACTCAACTCCGGGTCCTCATCCAACTTCCGCAACCGCGTCTGAATATTCCCCCGCACGTCCTTGAACTTCAGATGCGGATACCGACGCGCCAGCTGTGCGATTCGCCGGATACTGCTCGTACCAATGACGCTCCCGGGGGGTAAATCCGCCAAACCCTCCCAGTGGTGTGTTTCGAGGAGCTGCTTCTTGATGCAGAGCACGTCGCGCGGGTCTTCGCGTTTGGTAATCGCGCCCAGGGCGCAGTTGGAGGGCAGAGTGGTGGGCATGTCCTTGAGGGAGTGGACGACGATGTCGACTTCGCCTGAGGTGAGCTTCTCTTCGAGCTGGGTGGTCCAGAGGCCCTTGCCGCCAAAGTTGTAGAGGGCTGTGTTTTGGTCGCGGTCGCCGGTCGTGGTGGTGCCGTGGATGGGGAAGCTGTCGGAGGGGAAGAGCGCTTGGAGGGAGGCGACGACGAGTTCGGCCTGGGCCATGGCCAGGGGGGATTTTCGTGTCCCGACGGAGAGAGTGTTTGTGGACATGATGGACGAGGTTGTGGCCAACCGATGCGGAGGGTGGGAGGTCGGAGTTTGCGCTGAGATGGTTTGTTGTTTGTGGTTTGTGGTCGATGGGTGATTTCATGGAGGGGCAGACAGCTCCTGGTTTGGCGGGGCAGATGGATGGATCTCCTCTAAAAAATACTCCTCGATCATCGATGTGGCACCTCCTCTGGGCCCTGACTCCTGACTCCTGAGTCCTGACACAATCGTTCAAGTGCTGCCCTTTTGTTGCACAACCTCGCACTTGGTCTGTGAGAGATCAAGTCACGCCTCTACTCCGTAGAACATGTCCCACGCTATCGTTTCTCTGACATATTCTCGAACTCACAGACTCTGGGACGAAAACTAGCTGTCCTACGCTGGCTACTATTCTTCTCAGCAATCATCGTCGAGGACATCTACGTAGGCATTCGTATATAGCAAGTCTAGTCTGTCGTCCCCAGTCGGTAGTACCATAGCAAACAGCGCGCACACTGCACATGTGCACAATCATCGTTTCTCACCTGAAGATGAGCACTGTAGATGTATATATAATAGACTCTCGATTCCCTAAAACCCGTGTCGAGGCGGTCGTCATCATACGGTTCTATCACCTCGCCAGATATCATCGTAACTCCTTAGACGCCAACCCAGATCGCACTCATCGCACCCTATTCAACATCTTACAATGAAAGCTCTAGCCGCCTTCTTCACCATGCTCGCCCCAGCCTTGGCGTCACACATATCTCTAGCCGAACGCTCCGTCGCCGCGCCCAACTCGTCCTCTCCGGCCCCAGGCACCCCATCCGGAACCTACTGCGAGTGCGGCTACACGTACTGCGCATCTGTCCTCATGGCAATGAGTGCGCTCTTCTCTGATTCCCTCTCCTCCTTCCTCCCAACGGATACTTCCCACGCTTCGTGGGCGATGGACTGACAATGCGCGTATCAGAAACACCCTGGACCACGAAGCAGCTCGCCGATGCCTACTGCACTACATCCCACGCTGCGTGCAGTAGCGGGAAGCCCAGCACGGGCATAAACACGGCCTTGTTTATATGCCTGTGCAATGATGCTGGCCAGAAATATGGCAGCAATTTGGACCTGCTGTGTGCTTGTGACAAGTGTCTGGTTGTGGCGCCAGATTACAGGGGCAGGTGTGAGACGCCATGCCATTCGGGACAGTGTGCGAATTCGATTGGGGGCTCGGGCTAGTTTATCTGCCATTTTATGACGAGTTATAAACTTGTAATAATTTATGGGTTGTTTTACCGCCTCCGTCTGTGACGGCTTCTGGTTGAGCTCAGTTGGACGGGTGCCATTGAGCCAACAGCTGATGCGGGGGTGCTTTGGTCAGATTGATAAGGATTGACGAAATGGACAGTGAAGGGGGCTTTGGGCACTCAAGAATGACTCTAACTTACACGTACATATGTAGTAAGTTACCAGTGCCTACCTAGCCACTCTATAATGCAGCAGTCAGTGGAGCTTGTATGTATTGGGTGACGAAGCCTCTGGGAGTGTTGCCAAAGTCTGCTAGCTGGAGAGGCTTTGCGAGCTTCATGATCTTGCCTTTAATTGTTTTTTCCACCCGCTGGGTTAATTCGGGGGTCAGGGAGATAGATGAGTCCCTGCTCTAGTGTGGAAGCCTCGGCTTTTAGACTGATTGCGTCAATCTTTCCCTAATGGGAACAATAAATTGAATTGACGATTTGGCTTGATCGATCTGAGCTATCTGTGTTACACAACAGACCATTGGAGTCTTTCAGTGGTCGAAGTCGTTTCCCTGTACTTCCTCGAGGCTGGCCTCTGGGAGGTTCGAGCCTTCTCCTCCCGGTTCAAGCGGAGGATCAAGCTGATGAAAGCGACGACGCTGAGGGCCTCTCGCCAGCCCATTGCCCGAAGGAAACAATAAGGGAACGACTCAGACTACTGAAAGACTGCATAGTGGTCTGTCGTGTACCACAGATAGCCAAGATCGATCAAGACAAACCGTCACATCATAGCGACTTGAGTCTGGCCCATGCATTCAGCCTCGCACGTGGAAAGCGCTACTTTAGGTGGTAATTTCGACAATCAGCTCAGTGCCTGAACTGAAGATTCACATAGCCGGATGTAGAGCGCCATGTAGGAAGGTCTTCAGCCCAATCCGCGCCAGTGAACGCGCTGAGGGGTCGCAAAAATTCTTTGTGAACCAATTGGAGATCTTCTGTGCGTTTAGGTACCAAATAGGGCGCTTCACAGCTGCTTTGTGAGTGGCTGTAGGATTGGACAGGAAATGGCCAAGGCATAAGACTGCAAAGGTGATATTCCATCTTCATGGCGTCGTACCAGCGCTGTTAGAGAGCTTTGTCCTTCTGCGCATGTTTGTAATTCTTGAACTCAGTGATAGTGGCATCGAAAGCCGACATCACACAACTCGGAAGTGCGAAAAAAGGGATTGTAGCCGTAGTGCTGTACGCGTTATCCCGATGTTGGCCGTGTGTTGACCGAGATGGAAGGCGGGCATTTTTGAAGTCAGATGAAGGTGGTGTATATGCAGAATTGAGATGAAGCTAAAGCTGAACTTGGACTTGGAGGCATGGAGGGGTCTTAAAACGGCGGGTATTGGATAGATAACGGCTCCAACGTCGATCGACGAACGTCGATTTGTACGTGGTTTCGAACAAGAAGAAGGTTTGACTTTGGACTACCTATCAGGAAGCATTTGCATCAGTCGTCAAATGAAGAGCTACAAGGCGATACATATTCGCGATTTCGCCTGCAGTAAAAAGATAACGGAATCGGTCTAAAAGCCAAGGCTTGTGGGGATGCTGGATCAGGGATAGAGTCTTCTCCAAAGTTTTCAGCAGCGAGGCGTAACTGACCCCCCATGTTGTCAAAGCCAGGCGGAAGGTAGTTGGAAAGGCCCCCTTTACGTTCCGTGGTTGTACCCTTTGCTTGGTCGGCTAGAGCGTTGACCTTCGCAATGAACTCATCGATGTAATCTTTTCTAGCATCAAACGTCGATTGGGAAAGGGTGCGGCTCGCGACCATGGCGCGTGGCGAAGTGTAAGTCACCGAAAATGACTTCCAACCGTTCCAGCATCTCCTGGGCACTGACGAAAGGATTCTCCTCTGATGTATATCGGAACATGAGGAAATCCCGAGCGCAACCTCTTACATGATTAAACACGACCGTCATGCGGGCTCGCTCATCGCGGAAGCAATACCGGTTATTGCGCCGGGTACCGATGATGGTGCAGATCCATCCCTCAAATTCCCCTTTCTCCCCTTCAAACACTTCTGGTAGAATTTGAGACTCGCGGCCCTTGGGTCATAGTCGTCGTTTGGGGCATCTTCGTCTTTGCCGTAGAGCCTCAAGTACTTGTGGGCGGCTAAGCCCTTGGATTTGAAAATCGTGCCGCCTAAGGAACTGGTATCAGGCGTTGCTTCTCGAGCATTGAGGGTATAGATGCTCTTCTCGAGTGCTGAGACTCTGGCTATCAGGATTTGAGCCCACTGGGGGGAGGCCTCTTGGTCGGTCATCTCTTCTGACGACGCGCTTAGCTGGGCTTCGAGGGCTATTTGGATATCAGAGGGCAGAGCGGACTCGTCTATGTAATAGGGAGTCGTCTGCTTGTTCGGTAGGCGACAGAGCTACGTTGGGCTCGTCGTCAGGGAAAGTGCCAGGAAACAAGCCTTCTTTTTGTTTCACGTTTTTGATGGCGGTAGGCTGGTAGCCTCGCGTTTGCTTGCTTGGTACGGTCGCGGGAACAATTGCAACGGTCACGTGACGTTGCCACTCCTCAGATGTACATACGGTAGGTACCTAATGTATGAGGTATATACATATGTATATGTATGTATATATTTGCTTATTACGCTGCATGACTGATTGAATTTATTATTTGATGAGCAATCCTTTTCTATCCACTTTCAACGTATGTAGAAAGATGTTGTCAGATCTGGGACTTGATGGATGATAGTTATTCGAGTGGGATGTTGATGATATTGTCACTGAATAGATTCTGATCATGTCTTGTCTAAGTTCATTTCAACTGGCCTCGAACATGGCTCTATATTATATTGGTAATTGTTTTTACCTCTGAGCGCTTAGTCTCAGCATTCTCGAGTCTAGATATTCGACAGATGTAAGTATTGCACATTCGACTTCAAACTGCTAAAGGCCCAGGGTAGGTACCTGTCCTGGCTGCACGGAGTATGTATGTATGTACACACATACCTACCTAGTACATACATACGGAGACGGCGACGAGGCAGACTGACGTCATGGTGGATCTATGTAGTTCGCTTCCCCAGATTCCAATCCCAACTCCCGCGCAACTCTCCGTGACCTCAACTTGACTAAAGAATGATTACCGCCACCACTTCAGAGTCCGCCACCACCTCCCGAGACGCTTGAAGAACTTCCAGACGTGTACGGTGTGATGCTTGAATTGGGTACGGGCGCCTGTATGTGGCGCGCTTTAATGCAATGCAGTGACCATGGCTGGACCGCAAACTGGCTTTGCTTTGCAGCGACAGGCATTGAGCATGACGATCTGACAGACCAGCTAATCGTGGTGACTGGCTGGTTTTACATCGTACCTCATGCACCTTGTGCTTGGAAATCTCTGACCAGTGACAACTGACTCCTCGTGCCACGTCCTCAGCACCTTTGCCAATGTCGTGAAACCTCCGTCGAGTTCGTCGTTTCATTCAGCCGCTGCACTCGACAGGGCGCTTGTACCTGGCTTTGTCCGTCATGACATCTGATCTTGTCGTCATGACATCTGATCTTGTCGATGTCCAGTCCGAGCATGGCGTCCCGAACTCGGCATCGTTTGCGTTTTACGGCATGACTGCCACTTGCTGCCTCCCAATCTACCACGTCTTCGCCAGTGCCCTCTTTTCTCCCCATCCATGGCATCCGGGGCTTGACGACGCGTGTTTTCTCAGGACATCTTCATCTGGCATGAAGCCCATGCCACCATGACGTCCATTGTTTTTCGCCCTCTCTCCTCTGAACTTTGCTGTTCCTGTTCAACTGCTGCTCGGTTGTCACGACGCCGGCTAGCCATTCAAGGTTGGAATTCCTGGCGTCCAATCTCTCAGAGGCCATGATAGCTGTTGACTGCGCGGCTGCGAAGTATATACAGTACCTCTTGTTGACATAACCCAACTTTCAGGAACATGTCCACGCCGCCAGTGGCACAACACTCTGATAACCGCCGGAACGCGAAGCCTGATCCCATCTGTAGTCTGTAAAAATGTGGCCCTGGTTCGACATGCCTCTGTTGCGACGACAGCTTCTCCAGCGGCCGGCGCGCAGAATCACTTCACCCCCGACGACGCGCATCTAATACCGTATCGCCAGCTGACAGTCGGTGTACCGAAAGAGGTTTTTGCTGGTGAGCGTCGTGTGGCCTTGACCCCACAGAATGTAGCCCTCTTGCTTAAGAAAGGCTTTCGAAAGGTGCTTGTCGAGAGCGGTGCTGGCACACAGGCCGAGTTTCTAGATGAAGCCTACAAGGAAGCCGGCGCGACCTTGGTTCACGGGCCGCAGGGGGTATGGTCAGACTCGGATGTTCTTCTCAAAGTACGGGCCCCTTCAGAGGATGAGATTGAGTTCGTCCGAGAGGGGCATACTATCATATCACTCCTGCATCCCGCACAGAATGAGGACATGGTCAAGAAGTTGGCCTCCAAGAAGGCAACCTGCTTTGCCATGGACATGATTCCCCGGATTTCTCGAGCGCAAGTCTTCGATGCCCTGAGCAGCATGGCGAACATCTCGGGATATAAAGCTGTGCTGGAAGCGTCCAACGTATTCGGCAGATTCTTGACCGGCCAAGTCACCGCAGCAGGCAAGATCCCCCCATGCAAAGTCTTGGTCATTGGGGCCGGTGTCGCGGGTCTCAGTGCGATTGCGACTGCTCGCCGAATGGGAGCCATTGTTCGTGGATTCGACACCCGACCTGCTGCTCGGGAACAGGTGCAGTCTCTCGGAGCCGAGTTCATCGAGGTGGGCATCCAGGAAGACGGTTCCGGAGCGGGAGGATATGCGAAAGAAATGAGCAAGGAGTTCATCGAAGCGGAAATGAAACTCTTCAAAGAGCAGGCAAAGGAAGTTGACATCATTATTACTACGGCTTTGATACCTGGACAGCCAGCTCCCAAGCTCATCAGAATGGAAGCCTTGGATGTCATGAAACCTGGCAGTGTTGTTGTCGACCTCGCCGCCGAGGCTGGTGGTAATTGCGAAGCAACGCAACCAGGCAAGCTAGCCATGTACAAGGACGTCAAGATCATTGGTAAGTTCGCCTCACAACCCGATTTTCTTTTTGCGCTCGTCTCTCTCCTTCGCTTGCATGACTGTATACTCGAACCCGCCCCCAAAAAAAACTGACCTGCGCTGCTCCTACATAGGATACACCGATCTGCCCTCTCGCCTGCCGACCCAGTCCTCCACGCTCTATTCCAACAATATCACCAAGTTCCTGCTATCAATGTCCCCCAAAGACGGAGAATTCGGCATCGATCTTTCGGATGAAGTTATTCGCGGCTCCATCGTGACGCAGTCTGGACAGATCATCCCTCCTGCTCCTCGACCTGCACCATCCCCCGCGCCAACAAAGCCAGCCACTGAACCTGTTGCGGCCACCGTTGAACTTACACCGCGGCAGCAGAAATCGCGTCAAGTAGCCACCATTACTGCCGGAATGAGCAGTGTCCTCGCACTGGGTAAATTCACCAGTCCGCTCTTCATGTCCAATGCCTTCACATTTGGACTGGCTGGCTTGATTGGCTATCGTGTGGTCTGGGGCGTTGCGCCTGCACTACACTCTCCTCTCATGAGCGTCACGAACGCCATTTCCGGCATGGTCGGTGTTGGGGGGTTGTTTGTTCTGGGAGGTGGTTATCTCCCTGGCACTATTCCCCAATTGTTTGGTGCGTTGAGTGTTTTGCTGGCATTCATTAACGTTGGTGGCGGCTTCGTCATCACGAAGCGAATGCTGGACATGTTCAAACGTACGTCGTCCATCCTTCTCATGACTGGTCGTTTAAACCGAAAAGACTGAACTGTTTGCTAGGCCCGACCGATCCTCCTGACTATCCATGGCTCTATGCTATTCCAGCTGCTGTCTTTAGCGGCGGATTCATCGCTGCGGCGTCCACAGGAACTGCAGGTCTCATCCAGGCTGGCTATCTGGTCAGCTCAGTCCTCTGCATTGGCTCCATATCCGGTCTCGCGTCTCAAGCTACTGCCCGCATGGGGAATATGCTTGGGATTCTTGGTGTGGGATCAGGTGTCCTCGCGAGCTTGTTAGCTGTTGGATTCCCTCCCGAAGTTCTCACCCAATTCGCCGGGCTTGCCACTATTGGTGCATTGGCAGGTCAGTCTCATCAATGCCTGGATCATTGTTGAAGGCTTCCAAATTTTTTTTGACACCATGTGATTACCAGGCATGTTGATCGGGAAACGGATCACACCGACTGATCTTCCCCAAACGGTTGCAGCACTGCATTCTATTGTCGGTTTAGCGGCCGTGTTGACTAGCATTGGCAGCGTCATGACAAATGTCATCGACATTTCGACTTTGCACATGGTCACGGCGTATCTTGGCGTCCTGATAGGTAAATATCGTGTTGCGTCGACTCATGCGGATGGTGACCATAGCTCTAACGTCTCCCTTGCAGGTGGCATCACATTTACCGGATCTCTCGTGGCATTCCTGAAACTCGCGGGAAGAATCTCGTCTCGCCCTGCCATCTTGCCGGGTCGACATGCAATCAACGGAGGACTTCTCGCAACAAACATGGTAACAATGGCTGCCTTCATCACCATGGCTCCTGGTAGCCCCATGATTGCTGCCGGTGCGCTGGCCGCAAACACGATGCTTAGTTTCGTGAAAGGATACACAACCACAGCTGCAATTGGTGGCGCCGATATGCGTAAGAAGAAGGGCCTCGATTGATTCGGCATCCAAGCAAACAACCCCATATAAAAGTTGAGAAATAGCTGCTAACAATTTCCTGATCCCAGCTGTTGTCATCACCGTGTTGAATGCGTACAGTGGATTCGCACTTGTAGCGGAGGGCTTCATGCTAGACAACCCGCTCCTCACCAGCGTTGGAGCCCTCATTGGAGTATCCGGTTCCATTCTTTCGTACATAATGTGCGTAGCCATGAACCGATCGCTCACGAATGTCCTCTTTGGTGGCTTGTCTACTCCCAATCAAGCACAGGAGTACAAACCCGAAGGCGAAGTCACGCAGACAAGCGTGGACGATTTAGCCGACGCAATGCTCAACGCGGAGTCAGTCATCCTCGTCGTGGGATATGGCATGGCAGTCGCCAAGGCCCAGTATGCCATCTCGTCCATTGTGTCGCAATTGCGCGCAAAGGGGATTACTGTGCGCTTTGCCATTCACCCCGTAGCCGGGCGCATGCCTGGTCAGTGTAATGTGCTACTTGCTGAAGCGAGCGTTCCGTACGACATTGTTCTGGAGATGGACGAAATCAATGACGATTTTCCCGATACGGACTTGACGGTTGTTATTGGGGCCAATGACACGGTCAATCCGATTGCCATGGAGAAAGGGAGTCCCATAGAGGGTATGCCCGTTCTTCATGCGTGGAAGAGCAAGCAAGTTGTGGTTATGAAGCGAGGCATGGCAAGCGGATATGGTACGTTGCGCGACGGCCCTCGGCGGTGGATTGTTGGCTTTTCTTACTGATTTGACCATTGTGAAAGCCGATGTGCCGAACCCGATGTTCTATATGTCCAACACGAAAATGCTGTTCGGTGACGCCAAGACCTCTTGCGAAGGTAAGCATGCACCATTGCGGAGTTGATGCAGCGCCGCGAACGTTTTTTTCTAACAGTCTTCTAGCCCTGAAGACGGCCATCGAGGCCAAGTAGGAAGGCCAATTGAATATGGAAAGTCGGAGACATGAGAGTGTGTCGATGCGAGAGTGCCCTTGCTTGAGAACAAAATCTTTTGGTCTTCCGTTTCTCGCATGTATACATATGTCGAGCCGTCGATAACATTGGATATGATGCGGCCCTTGAAACAGTTTGCTGGAAGAGGTATACGTAGAACTGCTGCTACTAGCAGCGCGAGAGTTGTTTCTCCTGCAATAGACGTAAACAACGTGCCTGTTCTACCCACAATAATGTCATTCTTCAGCTTCTGAGATGAAAGGCTTTCTCAAACTCGGCTACTAAAATCTGAATGATGAGGGAACCTGTTGAAACCGCGAGTTTACTTACACAGAATAAAGATTTAAACAAGCACTAGTGCATAAGTAGTAAAGGAATGGTCGGTATGTTGATTGTCTTCGTTATTGTATTCTCGTATGTATGTAAGAGCAAAGCATTGGGAAAGTAAAGCTAGCACCCAAAGGGAGATATCAGAAAGCTTTGAAGATATCTAGAGGCGACGTACGTAAATCCCATATTACTTCATAAAGATCGGCGCGCTAGGTTCCTAACAATCCACGGAATGTAGCCGCTCGCTTGATTTGTCCTTCATCTTCCACACGTAGAGACCTGACGTTAGTTCCGGTAGTTAGTAGCCAGAGGAAACCACCGTTGCGCTGCTCGTCAAAGGCTACACCCGCATGACACAAAAGAAAACAGCTTATGGATCCCATTCATGTAGTTCCTAAACTCATATGTTATGTACAAAGTCTCCCTTCAAAGACTTCACCTCCTCGGCGCAGCGACTGGCGCCCATGCTGCGATCTTGGGCTTGGTTCTAGCGGTGTACTCTATCAGTGCTGATCGCGGCAAACGGAACTTCTCAAACGTAAACAATACACATGGAGACAGTGTATATATATGCAGCACACATGTTTAAGCGTGCGTGTGCGCGGAACAGTCAACTTACGTGTTATATGGTCTGAAAGCACCATGAGTCTGCGTATAATGCCCAACAGGACCTGGCTTTTCAAACTTCCTCATTCCAACGGCAATGAGGGGGTCCTCGGTCGGCGGCTTATCCAGCGAGTACGACATCCACGCGTGCCAGCCGGGCTCGATATGCGAGGCGTCAAAGTCGTGCTTGGCGTAATCGACCCAGCGGGTTCGAAGAGGCAGTTCCTCCGGATTCTCATAGTACTTGTTGCCGTTACGGTCGGTGCCTACGAGACGGCCGTATTTGGTATCACCTGGGTGCGAGCTTTGTCAGTTGCGATTCGCCCTGCGATGGAAGGCCGTGGTATGAGGGATCGTTGAGGGGGTCTATCGTGGGCGAATTGAGGCGAGGGCATACCGATGTACTGTGTTTTGTTGTCGCGAAAGACGAAGAGGACGGAGGTGAGCGGTGTGCCTAAGAATTGAGCTCGTGAGAGTCGACCAGGTTGCAACGTACCTGCATTTGATGGAAGAATTCCTGTTGGAAGGGTTAGTGAATTGACTTTCCGGGATTGAGGCGTGGAGATACTTGGGTGTGACGAACCTTGATTCCGATCTTGCGGAAGTTTCGTATGGTACGGCTGGGAGTCGACATTTTGGCGACTTTAGGTATGTCCCTTGATGATGCGATGCGATCAGGAGGCAATGCCTAGAAGGTGATGATGTTCAAAGTCGCTGGATTGGAAGGTTGGCCGACAACTCAATCGGCGAATGGTCGGGTAGTCGGCTTGTCCAATCAGAGAGCTTCCGTTTGACAAGAACACCCAAGGAAACTTGATGAGCATTGAGCAGTGAACTTGTTTTGGAGAACTCCACCACGAGAGCCAATTTCAAGGCCCAAATGGGAACAACACCTATCGATATGAGCTAACGAGTTGAATATTCGAAGGGAAAGAAGAGGTGTATGAACATTCTACTACTTTCTCCTTACTTGCATCAAAAGACATGTTTGCCCGCGCATGTACCAGATGCGTAATCCGACCGCGCTCAGCACTGCGAACCAATGCCGTCTCTTCCCGAGTCCAGCGCAGGTCAATTGGCACCGCCCCCGGTTCCAGTTCGACAGCATCATCGACACAGGCAAATGGATTGAGCGCGGGCTCTCTGGCACCTCTGGTCAGCGAGCTGGACCGCATGGCACCGAGTTTTGACATTCGCGGCGAAGATGTGTGCATAATACGGTCGCCGGCGGACTTTTACGAGACTCTCAAGGTCAGACACATAACATGGCATTCCTACGAAGCGGTTCATCTGTGAGCGCATATTTAAACTGCTCCCACAGAACCGAATCCGAGCGGCGAAGACACGAATATTTCTCTCGACACTGTATATTGGAAAGTCCGAACAGGACTTGATCGCCACGCTGCAAGATGCGCTGCGCCGCAATCCCCAGCTCAAGTTGAGCATATTGACGGATTGCTTGCGGGGAACGCGAGAAGCTCCCAATCCGTCTTGCGCCTCGCTGCTGGTGCCTCTTGTGTCGGAATTCGGCAGCGATCGAGTCGAGATCCGCATGTATCACACGCCGAATCTGACGGGCTTGCGGAAGAAATACATTCCCAAGAGGATCAATGAGGGATGGGGCCTGCAGCATATGAAGCTCTACGGAGTTGATGACGAGATCATCATGTCTGGGTATGGGGACACAGACCGGTGACCTGACTTTGGGTACAAAATGGCGGGTTCTCTGTTGTGCTAACATTTCCCCCTTATACTTCCAGGGCGAACCTGTCAACGGATTACTTTACAAATCGTCAGGATCGGTACCACGTCTTCTCGTCAAAGGAGATTACGGATCATTTCTGCAGAATACATGAGGCGGTTGGATCGCTGAGTTTCCTCGTCGAGCCGTCTGGTCATCCTGCTGGGTTCGACTTATCGTGGCCTGCATCCAACTCGGCGCCGAACCCGGTCCAGGAACCGCATGCGTTCATCAAGAGCGCAAGCTCAACGTTGAAGAGCCATTTGGCGCCGAGTACGCAACATTCGCCATCAAAGAATAGTCTGGCCAATACGAGAGTGTACATGCTCGGACAGTTCTCGCAAATCATGCGTCCAGATCACTCCACTGAGCTTCCGGTGCTGACGCACATACTCGGGCAGCTGGCGTTGCCTCAATACAAGGGGTCTTCATGGACGTTTACGGCCGGTTACTTCAACCCAGCTCCGTCGCTGAGCAAGCTACTCATCGGAACCGCATCCACCAACAACACCGTCATCACCGCTGCTCCTGAAGCAAACGGCTTCTACAAATCAAGAGGCGTCTCTGGTCTCTTGCCCGACGCATACGTGCTCCTCGCGCGACGCTTCCTCGACGCAGTAACTCGGAGCCGTCGCGAGGGCGATATTACCCTCAAGGAATGGCGGCTCGGCACGACAGGCCAGCCGGGTGGTTGGACGTACCACGCAAAGGGCCTCTGGGTGACTATGCCCGAACAGGCGAATCCGTCGATCAGTATCATTGGCAGTTCAAACTACACGAAGCGCAGCTACTCGCATGATTTGGAGGTTGGAGCGTTGATCGTGACCAAGGATGAGAAGCTCATGAAGAAGCTGGGGGATGAGCAGACTTGGCTGCAGGAGCATGCGCAAAAGGTGACGAGAGACGACTTTGCTAAGAATGAGAGACGGGTTGGGCTGCAGGTTAGGATTGCCATGTGGATTGTGTCCCTGGTGGGAGGTGCCCTGTAAAGGAGTGTAGAATATTGCATCTGTTGTGTCTGTAGTATTACGAGATACCCTATTTGATCAGTAGATGATGCTAGCTAGCAGCTGGCCAACTTGTCGTTAATCCATGCCGCTCTTTCTTTTCTTGAACTGTGCGGCTGACTGTCCTACTTGCTCATTTGAGTCCCGTATATCACACCTGATGGTTGACAAGTCACGCTTGTTGGCACGGTATAAGATCAGTGGTCGGCATAAGAAACCTTGTCATTACTAGCCGAATTCGGTGCGCCACGTAGATTGTTCAGCACCGACTTAGTATTGCAATAGAGTCTTTGACGGTGATTTGAGGTTTCTGGAATATCGTGAAGTTCATCTCAGACCTAGGAACACCGGGAGCTGCACAGAGGAATTTCAAGACCGCAAACTGCACTCATCGGAGGAGATACACCTGCATTTGGACCTCCTTGCGATCGCCTGCATGAGCCTGCATGAGCCTGGAAGATCAGAACATCCTGTAGAGAACGACAACGCAGAAAAGACGCGTCTCCACCGTGTCTGATAGAAGAGCACAGCTTGTTCAACTGAGTAAATTATACACAAATACGTACACAGACCCTCGACACTTGGGCAATAAGTGCCGCGCCTCACAAAACAGCCCCCCCAATCGGAGGGCCACCCATTTTCACGCCATGAACTTTAATGTTACTGACCAAGTCACTCTGATGCCTCCGAAGAATCTTCTTGAGCACAGTCTTCTCCATGACCAAATGGCTCGTCTCCAAAAGGTCCTTGACATCCACCTCCTCCATCGACAGGGCTCGACCTTCCAGCGAATTCAGCTGCATGGCCTCATCCAAAAGCTCCCGCCTCTTCTCCGTGACAAAGAGCGTTCGGCCGTTAGCGCGACCGAGACCCAGAGTATCCAGCACGCCCTTCATGTACTTTTTCAGATACGACTCTCGCAGCCCATCCTGCAAATACTTGTCGGCCAGCAGGTTAAAGTCCTCCGGCAGGGGAAGGTCCATGCCGTCTTCACAGATGATCAGCTCGCCCTTTCTGTAACGGTAGCTCAGAGCCGTCCGCCAGGCCTTATCGTAGACCTTGCGGTTGAGCTTGGTGCCGAAGTCGCGAGGGTGGGGCCCAAAGACTTTGCCTCCGCCGCGAATCGAGGGACTCTGCCTGGAGCCGAGACGAGCGTTGCCTGAGCCCTTTTGGGGCCGCATTTTGCGATGTGATCCGTGAACTTCCCAGCGGGTCTTGCTCGAGGCTGTGCCTTGGCGGGCATTGTCACCTTCGTAGACAACGGCGAGGTGGAGGAGGTCGCGGCGAAGGGGGAGGTAGAGATGCTTGATGGAGAAGTGCTCCAGCGACGTCGGTTCGAGGGAAGGGAAGCTGTGGATCGTCACGGGTACGGTGGTTGCTGTTGAGTTGTATTCATTAGACGGATTTTGGTTTGTGGAAGGGGATCTGCCTGTTTTGGAGAAAGATCGTACTCGGCATCCACGACTCGAGGATGGATTGTGTGGGCGAGATTTTGGAGATGTCTCGCGCGGGCACTTCAGTGGCCATTGATCTAGTGAAAGCTTTTCTCATGGGTAAAGCCTGTGCGAAAAGAGTCAACAATCTTATCTGCTATGATGGTTGTCATCAGTGCCAAACATTTGCCGCGCGGGGATGCGCTCACCTTCTGCGAAACTCTCAAGGCAGCCATTGCCTCAGTGAGGCAGGCCAGCCCTGATTTCGAAGACATCGTGAATTAGCACTCCGGCTTTGATGGAGTCTGCTGGTCCGTTGTTGAGTCCGCAGGCTTTAAAACGGTGCCTGTGCCTGATGACGGGTTGCGCTTGCGATGGGATCTCAAAATTCAGATGGGCCTCCAGCACTTCTGTCCGTCCATTGTTGACCGGACGGGCAATCTCCGCGCCGAGTCCCGAAAGAAAACCGCAAGTGGGTCCACGCTCTCCGTCCTGAGCCACGAACCCTTTGGATGCATTTTCTCATCCGGCAAACAACGAACATCGCAACTTCGCCTTTCGACCGAGGCAGAACTGCCCCAGACACAGACGCACAATTATGTCACGGTGTCCGGCCGTTGCGCGCCCACTCGTCAGGCACCTGCGGCAGCCGTCATGCGCCCTCCGATCATTCACCACCGGCGCATCGCGAGCTGCTGAGGTGAAGGAGCAGGGTGTCGCCGCCAAGCCCTCTCCAGAACCCAGCCCTTTCGACCTCGATCCCAACACAGTGTCTGCCAAATTCGAGGCGCAGCTAATGAAGGAGGGGAAATGGCCAATTGGATCAAGAAGAAGGCGACTGGCGATACGAAGCACACAGGACATCCCCTTCGAGCACCTGCCGTACCAGGCATTCCAGGAGGCCCGGAAGATCCTCGCGGCCGATCGAGAAGACAAGCTGGCCAAGATTCGTGCTGGCCTAGAAAAAATTGCGCGGTTGGAGAAATCGGATGCTTCTGAGATCAAGGGCGGACAGGCATCCAAGGATGCCAGATTGGCAGGTTTGAGGAAAGAGGTGGATCGGTTGAAGATTCTTGCGGACGTGAATGATCCCATGATCAAAAAGAAATTTGAAGATGGAATGGGTGAGGCTTTTCTCCTTTTCTTGTTACTGGTGTTTCTTTGCTGCTCTGCGAATCGAGCCTATTTGCCCTTTGATTTGTCTCTCTTTGGGCTCGTTGTCAAGAAACCTCAAGAACCAACAATCATTCGGTACGCATGCTAACTCTCGGCGCCTTGCCAACTCCAACTTCTAGGCGACATGAACAAGCCCATCTACCGCGCTCTCGCCGAGAAGAAGTGGCGTTCCTACGACGAGCGTCTTATCACACAGAGAATCACGCAGTTCAACATCGTACCCGATCTGCTCCCCAAGTTCGAGCCAACCGCCGACGTCCAACTATTTTTCCGCCGGTCGAAAATCGAACCTGGCGCCATCCTGGACAGTCTCACTACCGAAAAAGCCCCGCGTCTCCGAGTGCAGGTTTTCGACAAGGGCGAACGTCTCGTCACCGTCGTAGTGCTGGACCCAGATGTGCCCGAGCCGGAGACCAATACTTTCACGAAACGCTGCCACTACCTAGCTGCCAACATCCCCCTCAGCCCCACGGATCCATCTCTAGCGTTGATGAATATCGTCGCCGACAACCAGCTCGCTGTGCCCTGGCTGCCCGCGTTTGCGCAAAAGGGATCGCCCTACCACCGCATGAGCATCTTCGTGCTCGAGCAGAAACCCGGCGAAGAACTAGACGTGTCCAAGCTGAAGGAGCTGTACTCTAGCCGCGACAACTTCTCGCTCAAATCCATGCGGGACAAGTTTGGCCTCAAGCCCTTTGGCTTCAACATGTTCCGCTCTGTCTGGGACGAGAATATGGCTGCCGTCATGGAGCGACACAACCTGGCCGGTGCTGATGTGGAGCTGCGACCCACGCGCGTGCGCAGCCTCAAGGCGCGTGTCAAGCCTCGTGGATGGGAAGCCAAGCGACAGGGTACCAAGTGGCGCCATGTTTGGAAGTACACCAAGAACATCAGGGGTCTTTCCAACAAGAAAGGCTGGTTGCGAAAGATGTAGACGTCATGGATTGGATTCTGGATGGAGAGCTGGCGAAGCTTGTGTGTATTATAGTAATGTACATGTGTCAAGAACAAGACGAAAACAAATTAAAATGTTTCTCACAGGTATTTCTCACACGGTTCCGTTTCGCTATTGTCAATCTCCGTCGCAATCAAACAGCCATGTCTGTTCAAGGGGTTCACTTATGGCTATTGCGGGCAGTGCTGCACCACTCTCAAGGCTTTATCGGCTGATCACATCAGATTGGCAACATCAGGTTCTTAGATGTGATTCGTAATGCTAATGACTGACTTGCCTCGTCACGGAGAGACTCGGGAGAAGAAGTGAGAGGGGTGACGACATTGGATGATCCGTTGCGATTTCGATAATCCTCAGGCGCTCGCACAGCACCGCAGCGTATCGGACAGAAACATGCAGCCATTTCCCCAGGATGCCGATTCGCTCTGTGAAGCTCGTATCACTCACAGCGAGATTGTGCAACACAACACGAAAACGTGTTATATATTTTCTCCCAAAATATGTCACGGCTGGCTGAGAAATGATGAAGATGTCACTATAGGTAGCTTGTTGGCAAAGACCGGTCATAGGTGAACGTCATACGGAGTACTCCTAACTTCATGGCATCGAACATGGGCGCCGCACAAGCTCTCCAGACGTTAACGGCCCGAAGTATGCATATCGACGGCCCTTTGGAGCGTCGCATGTTAAGGCCAATGCCACGGGAGACGTTTCAGTGTCTTCCTCATTCGGCAACCGCCCTGTTGAATGGGCACCTATCGTCGGGAGCACAAGGGACAATCGCTGCAAAATCTTGGACTCTGGAGAATGCGTGGATGCCTGCCGCGGCGGAGTTACACCGAGCCAACACAACAGACGTACTCGCAGATATAGGGTGGTATCTTATACGGAGTAGACTTATTATACCCATGAGCTGGTATGGAAGTGCAACTACGCCTCCTGTTTTGGGCAACAGATCAGACGTGATTGGTAGCACATTGGGATCACAGCTAGCTTCGTCCGGACGAGACATTCCATCCATAACTGCCAGAGGCTCAATTCGAGCGTGAAAAGCTCACTCTGCTCCGAGATATTATATTCCACAACAGGAGAGTCAAGCAGAAACCCGGCGTACAGCTCCGCGATTGCGCCGCCCATGAGGCCGGAACTAACGGTGCGCTGCTTCGCGGGGATGGAGCGAGATAGCATGACACGACGACTCTGCGAAGTGCCGCTCTAGGAAGTTATCGTATGCCTTGACCATTTGCTTTGCTGGCAGCTGCTGTGCTTCCTTCTGCCGTCCGTCTAGGAAGGAGGACGCTGCGAAATCAGCGCGCGGTAAGAAGCTGGTGAACACATCATGATGACACATTTGTTTCTGTGTCTGTGTCTGAAACTGTGCCTTTGTCTCTTGCACCGCACGTTTTAGGAAGAGAGAGCGGGAAACAAGGTCAAGCGCGGAAGGTAATGCGTGCTTCGTTCGCTTTGTAGATGCTGCTAACATGAATTGGCATCGCGTAAAGTTCTCTCTTGCTGTATACAAACGTTCGAGATACATCCCTTACAATCGTCATGCCTGCTTTGTTTCTCACTTGCATGGTTGCACTTTGCCGTGCAACCATTGATACACGATAAATGCATGTACTAACTGCTATATCCAGAAGACTGGTCGTCAAAAATGTGCATATTACCTGTAACCTAGGCGAGATGGACGTCTTGTGGTTGGCTGGTGTTGTTCTCCTGAACCGTAACGCGTGTGCTGAACGGATAATGCACAGGTTTCTTTCATTCTTTTCACGACAATGTGCAACATGGACAAGACAGCTATCAATAGTTACTCTAATATCATTGATCTGCAAGATGTAGTGGTCCAGAACGGACCCGAGGTGGTGATGATTTAGTGTACCTACCTATGTATTTTTGCCAAGAGTTCACGAATCACATGCTTTCGCGCGATGGACCAAGTTTGACTTCTTCCACTTCCCCGCACCACGCAGAAACCCGACCTTCATCAATTCTGGCGCTCAAACCACTCTTCAGGATGCCAGACCTCTGTCGGTCGCTCCTTTACCCCAGGCGGCTTCTTCATCACCCTCAGGTACTTATTCAGATCGACTGATGCCTCCTTGTGCCACTCAGTGAGCTTCTCAAAATTGATACAATGGGCCTGGATGGAGCTGCACAACAAGACTTGTAAGACCGATATTCGGTGGTGACCCGGAGTCTCTATCCCCTGCAACGAGGTGAGTTTGGGAGAGCGTCTTACAAGTCTGGAAAGGGATATTCTAGACCCTCGGTCCAATGGCGAGTGACGAGGTTCAAGTTATTGCTTTTGCCGGGTTGATCATCATCCGCGGTTAGCTAGGTAGTCAGAAAGCAAGAGGGCTGTTCATCGAGCGAGTCACCCGACATGAACAAAGGAGAGGAACACAAGAACATGAACGAAGGGAGGGTGTAAACAACAGGTGAAAGTGCGCTTACCTGCACGAGATGTGCTGAAACAAAATGTCAACGCAGTGATTGAGGTGGATTTCCGGCATAGAATCCTCCTTCGTTGCGTCCGCTGTGATAGTCCAATGTCAGTAAGTAAACCCCCTTGCCCCTTCTGTTCAGGCCCAGTAGAAGCTCCTATAGAGGATAGCACGCCGGAACTACCTATAGTCCTGTTATAGTACGTGGCATAGGCGGCTTGCCGAAGTCTATCCTTGTGATCAGCGAGGTTTCGCATCGATTGCCCAGATTGAAGCTTCATCTTTCTTCAAAACTCATGACACACACGTGCGACAAACTGTCAATGAAAACGGAGACGTTGGAGAGAGAAGAGTAGTTAATACTCACACATTCAGGCAATGTAGATTATGGAACACGTCCAACGCCGCCACATAGGCATCGTCCCCGAGACCCCAATCATCGTCCTCGAGCTTGGCCACCGTATCTGGATCCTTGCCCATCTTGATAATCTGCTCTCGCGTGACCGGAATGGGCCGTATGAGCTCAATGTCTTGCGTCCAGATCGCGTCCGCTGCTGGGTTCGGAAACTGCCGTGCAATGGACAGTTTGCCGGCTGGCATGACTGTGCCGTTGATTTTGCGGACAGAAGGCTCGAGGTCAATCATGTCATAGATGGGAGCTTTGTTAAAACATCAGTGTTAGCCAACAAGCTCCAGGTACGGGTTGGAGGCATTTCCATTCCCACGACTGGCAGATAGTGAGGGTATTGGATGTACTATAGCTTGATGTGGCTCTCAGTTCTGCATTCAGCATCCTCTTCTGCGATCGGATGCCCAAGCTGGTCATCATACTGGCCGTCATGAGAAAAAGCACCATGTTGGATATCGACATGACAATAAACGCTCTGCTCCACCGTCCATTAGAGTGTGCGGTCCCAGCAGGTGCCGTCGTGACAGAGACAAGAGGGACATAGCCTCGAAAACGCTTTGCAAAGTCCTGAACGATCATGTCTTTGGTATGTGAGCGTTGGGTATGGGATTCAAGCGGATGCTGCTCCTCACCCAATTTAACGGGGACAAGCTGCAGCGCGACACAAGAAATTTGCCTAAAGAGGAGGGAAACCAAGTAGCTGAGAGCTCGTAAAGGCCCGTCTCCTCGCTTAAGACTTGGTGGTTGGTCACAATACCAGACCCATCCCGGAGGCTTTCTAACTTCTCGCATCGGCAGATATCCATTGATCGGAACCGACGAAACTGCAGGATGGTCGGTAACTTCTGTTCAGGAAGACATTTGGCAAGCACCGCGTCTGCTGTGCGGCCCTACGTAAGCAAGACACATGTAGCAGTGTATGGCCACGGAATGTTGGAAGATATATCAAGCAGCTCTTTTATATCACCATTTGCAACCGTTACTTTCATAGCCTCGGTGTCACCGACAGACTGTCTGGAGTCTGGACATCCGGTACTGTTGCATTGATGGCTTGCTGCGTGATGTCATCACGTCGTGCTGGTACATCTTCCACCACATGAGGGCATTGAAAAGCAACCTGCAAGGAAACGAGTATACTGTGAGAGGAATGTTGCTTTCGCGACACTTGTGGTCAATGATATGGTTCTACAACATGTGTTGTTATGACCGAGATGCCGCCCTTGCTGTTGTATTGGGAGAGAGCCGCAGCTAACGGTCGCCGCACATAGGTCATCTCCCTTCTTTCCCTCTGTTTCCTGAGTCCTTCATATCTCTCCGATTTTGTCTATAAGTACTTAGCTTCACTTCCCGGTGACTGCTTCAATCTTCAACCCCAGCACTCTTCCTCACTCTCGGTTCAAAGTTCAAACTCAGTCCTGCTTCGCACACCAACAACTAAACTTCAATCTCCTGTCCCAGCTTTACACTAAAGCACCATACACCATGCGTTTCACACTTCTTCTTGGAATCTCCGCCGCCGTGTCGGCTCTTCCTCTTGATGGCTCCGACAAGAGCCTTCAGTCCGACTCCACGCTCAGCGGCCTGAAGCTTCCTCTCTACAGACTCAGAGACTGGGCAGAGGAGAAGGTGGAGAAGGAAATAGAAGACATTGACGACATTCTGGACCGCTCTCTGCCTGACGCTGACAATGTGGTTGTCAATGTCGCCAACTAAATCGCCCCCCTCAGCCACGACCCTTCCTGCTCCTGCGTCTTCCTCTGGATCCAATCTGCAGAGCTTGCAATGCCATCAGGACAGATTTAAAAGAAGCGTCTTTCCCAAAGAAGTCTGGTTTACTTCAAACAAAGCTGGTTCTCGAGGACTGAGTGACAAGAGACGAGGCAACGAAATCGGATTTGCGACATTCAAATACGCTCACGCAGAGGAAGGAGGCACAAAGTGCGCACATCAGGCGAGATGGATACTTATGGTTTGCTGGTGTTGTTCTTCTGAAATATAACGCGTGTGGTGAACGGGCAATTGACAGGTTGCTTTTATTCTTTAAAGATAATTTGCGACTTGCATAAGACACTGATCAATAGCTACCCCTAAATGAAAAGTCTACACACGGCAATCGCCCAAGCAGCCAAGGCCCAACTATTTATGCATCAAGAGTGCCAAGTGACCACCTATGAGCCGCAAAACCTTCTCACTGTGCGTCGCGCAATTATCCCGCCGTAGATGTATATTTTTGAAGGTGACTCGTGAGAATGACAAGTTTAGATATTGTCTGTAGTGATCCAGAACGGGTCCCAAGTGGTGATTGATGAGGTTAATTCTTGCCGAGGTTCAACATAGGTACATACCAGGTACCTACGGAGTACATACTTTCAAGTTTGCCTCCACTCCACTTCCCCGCACCACGCAGAAAGCCGACCTTCAATTCTGGCGCTCAAACCACTCTTCAGGATGCCAGACCTCTGTCGGCCGCTCCTTTACCCCAGGCGGCTTCTTCATTACCCTCAGGTACTTGTTCATATCGATCGACGCCTCCTTGTGCCACTCAGTGAGCTTCTCAAAATTGATACAATGGGCCTGGATGGAGCTACAACAACCAAACTTGTAAGACCAGTATTCCAGCGACCCAGAGTTCTATATTCTGCAAGGATGTGAGTTTGGGAGAGCGTCTTAGTACTTACAAGTCTGGAAAGGGATATTCTAGACCCTCGATCCAATGGCGAGTGACCAGGTTCAAGTTGTTGCTTTTGCCGGTTTGATCATCATCCGGTTAGCTAGCCAGGAAGCAAGAGGGCTGTTCAACACGCAAGTTCCCGCGAACGAAACGGAAGAAAAGAAAACACGAGGATGAAAGAAGACAGAGTAGAAGTCGCAGGTGCAAGGTTCCCTTACCTGCACGAGATGTGCTGAAACAGAATGTCAACGCAATGATTGAGGTGGATTTCCGGCATAGAATCCTCCTTAGTCGCATCCGCTATGATAGTCCAATGTCAGTGAGTAAACCCCTTATCTCTTCTTTTCAGGCAAAAAGAGGCTCCTATAGAGGACGACGCTTCCAAAACTACCTAAAGTCCTATTATAGTACGTGGCATAGGCGGCTTTCCGGAGTCTATGCTTCTGATCAGCGAGGTTTCGATTGCCCAGGATCCAGGTTGAAGCTTCATCGTTTCTTCGAATCATGGCGCGAACTTCTTCGCAAGCTCTGGACGTTAAATGAGACAACCAAGAAAGAAGGAAAGTCAATACTCACGAATTAAGGCAATGTAGATTATGGAACACGTCCAATGCCGCCACATAGGCATCGTCCCCAAGACCCCAATCATTGTCCTCGAGCTTGGCCACCGTATCTGGATCCTTGCCCATCTTGATAATCTGCTCTCGCGTGACCGGAATGGGCCGTATGAGCTCAATTTCTTGCGTCCAGATCGCGTCCGCTGCTGGGTTCGGAAACTGCCGTGCAATAGACAGTTTGCCGGCTGGCATGACGGTGCCGTTGATTCTGCGGATAGAGGGCTCGAGATCAATCATGTCATAGATGGGAGCTTCGTTACGACTCCAGTGTCAGACAACAAGCGCCGGATACGTGTTGAGGGATTTCTATTCCAACGGCTAATAGCGACTGAGAGTGTTGGACGTACTGTAGCTGGATGTGGCTCTCAATTCTGCATTCAGCACCCTTTTCTGCGATCGGATGCCCAAGCTGGTCATCATACTGGCCGTCAGGAGAAACAACACCATGTTAGATATCGACATGACAAGAAACGCTCTGCTCCACCGTCCATTGGAGTATACGGTCTCAGCAGACGTATCTTCGTCCCGGTCAACGAGCCTCTCCGTCGTGGCCGATTCGAGAGGGACATAGCCCCGGAATTGCTTTGCAAAGTCCTGAACGGCCATGTCTTTGAGATATGTGAGCGTTGATTATGGGCGTTTCGAGCGGGATGATGCTCCTCACCTAAGATAACGGAGACAAGCTGCAGCGCGACACAAGAAAGTTTCCCCTCGTGGTTGGGAGGAGGGAACCCAAGATAGTCGTAACTCTCCGCCTTCTCGCTCGAGACTTTCATGGCCGCCATTAAGGGTCCATTCGGAATACCCTCAACGTCTCGTGCCGTCAGAAATCTATTGATCGTACGACAAAATTGCAGGATGGCTTGTGACTGAACACCGCGTCTGCTGTGCGACCCTACGTAAGTAAGACGCATGTAGCAGTGCATGGCCACGGATTTTCAAAAGACATATCAAAGCCGCTCTTTTATATTGTAATTCGGCAACGTTCTTTTCATTATCTTGGTATCGTCGACAGCCCGTCTGGACGTCCGGTGCTTTTTCATCGATGGCGTGATGCTATCACGTCGCGCTGGTACCGCATGAGGGCATTGAAGGGCAACCTGCAAGCAAAAGAAGTCGATACCGTGAGGAGAATGTCGCTTTCGTGGCTTGTTATCAACGGTATGGTCCTACAACACGTGTATGTATGGCCGAGGGCCCGAGATGTGGCTATTGTATAGGGGGAGACTCGAGAGCCGCAGAAAACGGTTCATCGATGATTGCATACTGGCCATAACCTTCCTCCTCCTTCGTTGCTTGTTTTTTTTTTCTTCGTGTCTCTCCAAACAAATTTGTGCATAACAATAATCGCTCTGCTCCGCCGTCCTTTCAGGGTGCGGTCTCAGGCTTCAGCAGACCTATTTTCGTCGTGGTCAACGAGCCTCTCCGTCGTGGCCGACTCGAGAGGGACATAGCCCCGGAATCGCTTTGCATAGTCCTGAATGACCACGTCTTTGATCTGTAAGCGTTGATTATGGTCTTCGAGGGGGATGATGCTCCTTACGCCGCGCGACACAAGAAAGTTTGCCCAGGTGGTAGGGAAGAGGGAACCGAAGATAATCGTAAGGGTCCGCCTTTTCGCCATTAAGGGCCCATTTGGGAGGCTTTCAAAACGTCTCATGTCAGAAATCCAATTGATTGTACGACAAGATTGCAGGATGGATGGCCTGTGACTAAGCACCGCATCTGCCGTGCGACCCTACGTAAGACGCCGGAAGATATATCAAAGCCGCTCTTTTTCACATCACCATTTTGGCACCCTTACTTTCATAGTCCCGGTAAGATCGACAGCCAGTCTGGTCATCAGGTGCTTTCGCATCGATGGCGTGATGCTATCATGTCGTGTTGATCCATCTCTTCACCGCTGCCCGCATGTTGGCATTGAGGAGCAACCTACAAGCAACCGAAGTCAACACCGCGAGGGGAATGTCGCATTCGCGGCTTGTGATCAATGATATGGTCCTACAACACATGTCGTTATGGTCGAGATGTGGCTATTGTGTTGGGAGAAACTCGAGAGCCGCAGATAACAGTCCGCCACATACTGGCCATTATCTTTCTCCTCCTCCTCCGTTTCTATAAAGTACTTCCACAGGACCTCATTTCTCTCAGCACTTCGAGGCACTCTCGATTCAAACTCATTCCTGTTTCGCACACCAACAACCCAAACTCGAACTTCACTTCCATCTTGACAACAGCACGCCATACATCATGCGTTTCACACTTCTTCTTGGAATTTCCGCCGCCGTGTCGGCTCTACCTCTTGATGGCTCCGACAAGAGCCTCCTCTCCGACTCCGCGTCCACCGGCCCAAAGCTTCCTCTCTACAGAATTGTAGACGAGGTTAGTAGGAACCAAAAGAGGGATGGAGGTGGGGAAATTCTGGAACGCTCTCCCTTGACTGCCCCGAAACTTCCTCTCTACCGAGTCTTCGATGAGCATCACCAGAACCAAGTGAGAGATGGGGTTGGGGAAATTCTGGAACGCTCTCCCTTGACCGGTCCAAAACTTCCTCTCTACCATAAGTTCGATAATCCTCGCGAGAACTAAGTGAGGGATGGGGTTGGGGAAATTCTGGAATGCTCTCCCTTACCCGAGGCGGACAAAGTGGCTGTCAACGCCGCCAACTAAATCGGCCCCTCTTAGCCACGACCCTTCCTGCTTCTGCGTCTTCAGATTTCCCCTGGATCCCTGGTCCCTGGATTTAATGTAAAGCTGGTCTTCGGGAACTGAGTTACTAGAGACAAGATAACGGAGATTGGATTTGTGACATTCAAGTACGCTCACGCAAAGGAAGGGGGGCTGCGGCAGATTGGTTGGTTGAGTCGCTAGTTCAATGGAAGGAAAATGGACAGGAAGAAACAGAGTCCAAAGTTCCGTACGGCATTGTACAGGAACGCATGCGGCATGGAAATTCTCTCACTCACCCCTACTCTTGATTTCTTTTTTCGTCTTCCATAGGTGGACAGACGGACAAGAGAATCTCTTGTCCGTCTGTCCGAGATATTCAATGAAAAAGTATCATTCATTCGCTAGATTGAGATATGAAGTACAGCAACACAGGGCCAATCTCATCGTAACTGGCAGGTGGTCTGCATGCCACCTCGTACCTCGTGATGTGATGAAACCCCCAGTAATCACCCCCACCGTCCCCTCCCCCGGAAGAAAAAAGAAGAAGAAGAAGAAAACTGAATGCTATGTATGTCCATTTTGCATTGTTCACTTATACTTCCAAGGTTCTATACAAAGAGCTCGACCTTTTGCAGCCCCCCTCTCCACGACAACAAAAAAACAGGTATATTATTACGCCGATAAACTCCCAAGAGAATTAAACCTAAATCTCCTTTAGGCTTTCCTTTCCATTACTTCCTTTTCAAAACTCTTTTCCACACCGTAAAGCCGGCTGTTTCTAGAACTCGGCGGCGACGCCATTCATCGAAAGCCCTTCCATCCTCACTTCCTCGATGATTTGATCCAAGATCCCAGCACTGGCGGCGACGAGACCCAGAAAGGGGGGAGATGATTTCGTAACCTTGCTGAGGAATTCGGGATGTGCTTGCAAGCTATTTGTGTGTCAGGTATTAGCACGAATCCACTTCCAGCCTTTCTTCTAAATGTCTCAATCTTCACACGCGGATGCACAACTTACCCCACAAAGAATGGATGATCTTTCAGCTCACAGGCCTCCATGCGATTGCCCGTCTCGTCCTTGGCGACGAAGTGCAGGCCTGCCTCCTCAAGCTCGTCGACCCGAGCGGGGTTGACTTCGTAGCGATGTCGGTGACGCTCGTGAATCTCAGAAGCGCCTCCATAGAGAGCGCGGAGCTTGCTCCATTCTGAGCCGGGCTGGAACAGACTTGGCCGGGTGCCCAGTCTCATAGTTCCTCCCAATTGTCTAGGCATCAATGTAAGCAGGGGTGCCGGAATTGTCAGGGTATTGATTGATGGGGGCAAGGGCGAAGTAGACTCACTCTTTGGACGACTCGGGCATGAAAACGACCACGTGGTTGTCGGCATCTTTGGAGTTGATGTCGTCTACCCATTCCTCCGATGTGGCCTTGGATCGACCGCACAGGGATCGGGAGATTTCGACGGTGGCGACTTGCATACCCAAGCAGATACCTAGGTAGTTGCGCTTGTTTTCACGAGCCCACTTGGCACAGGCAATCATGCCCTCAATACCTCTTGAGCCGAAGCCTCCTACAAGATTGGTTAGTTTTCGGGATGCTCTCGGCCTCTACTAGTATGCAAAGAACTACACACCTGGTACGATAACTCCTTGAGCTTCGCAGACTGTCTGCCACGCTTTGTGGTATTTGGCAGGATCGCTCTTTTGCATCGATGCCTCCAGATGCTCTGAATCAACAGGCAGTAGGGTCAGCTTGCGACGACATCGCATCGCCGCGTGCTCCAAGGCTTTGATAACTGAGAGGTAAGAATCGAGCATGCTTGTGTATTTCCCAACAAGCGCAATCTGCACCGGAGTTGAGTCCTTGGGGACGATGACTGTCTTCTTCCACAACTCCCAAAGGGCTGCGCCATTTTCGCGGACGGCAGGCGACATGGACAGCTTGTCCAATTCCAGCCCCGACGTAAGACGTTGAAGTAGCCCTTGCTCGTGGAGAAGCATAGGCACCTGATAGACGGTTTCCATGTCGTGTACGCCGATGACCTGCTCATAGTCGACCTGACAGCTTGACGCGATTTTCCGGATCGTACCGTCCACCAGGGTTGTGTCGCAGCGGCAGGCGATCTGGCTCTGGGTCAGTCGTGTCACAACAGGTGGCTCCGAGTCAGTTGGCTGCTTACCAAGTCTGGAATGAGACCTGCGCTTCGCATTTGCTTGATGGCATGTTGAGTTGGCTTCGTCTTCTCTTCTCCGTGGATCCTACAGGATCAGTTAGCTCAGAACGATTGCTAGGTGCTTGACCCCAGTTTCGGCAAGAAGATTCTTACAAAGGGACAAAAGAGACCTGGATGTTAAAGAACGATGAGTTGGGATCCCTGCTTAGTTTGTGTCGCAGCTGGACCAGAGCCTCAACGAAGGGCGCCGACTCAATATCTCTAGATGCGTTTTGTTAGTTAATGGTGTTCTCAAAAACGGGCATAGATCATGTTTCGGGCAAAAACGTACCCAACCGTTCCACCCTACGAAGTCCTGAATGTTAGTAACCAAGTTGAAACAACGTTCCAAAGCAACGTACCAGTTCAACTGGAACAAAAGGTCAGCCAAAGCAAACAGAAACCAGGGCAGAAAACGACAGAGACAGAAAGGATGGGCCGCAACGCACTAATGCAGACGTCCGGTTCTTCGCCAGAGTCATCAACAGGAACCTTGGCAACTCTTGTGATCCACTCCACAATCATGTTGGTAATGTGCGGGACAACTTGCACTGTCCTCCCCAGGTATGCCCCCTTTCGCTCGCGAGAGATAACTTCGTGGTAAATCTTGCCGGTCGTGATGTTGTTGTCGCGGGAGAGTTGAATACCGAGGTATCTGATGGAGCAAAGATGATCAGCGCTGCGTCGAAAACGGGCAGCCCTCCGAGGGTTTTTCGTTTTTACCTCTCATAATTTCCCAAATCGAGATCAGATTCTTCCTCATGTCAGCTTCGCGATCCTAAACCCATGTGATCTCGTTCTTTTCTCTCGCTCGCTCAATACGTACCGCCACCGTCAGCAAGAACGAAGCACTCGCCATGCCTATTTGCGGTCGTTAGTATTCGCATCCGTTGATCGCAATGAATTTGTCGAAAAGCTGCAGAGCCAGTAGACGTACTCGAGAGGTCCCAAAGCTAGGTCGAGCAATGTTAGTGGTGGGACTGTGAGGTACGATTTCGGTGCGTGTCTGCTTACTGCCGGCGTCCATGTTCAAGTAAGGGTCGATCTGTTCAATTTAGTCGTCGTCAAAGGTATATCGATTCCTTTCGCAAGTACCTTGATCGCCTGCCACCACAAGGTCAGTAACGCCAATGCGCAATGGGGAAAGCATTCTCTCGTACCGTGACTCGAAGTCCCGTAGTCTTGAGCAACAGGCCGGCCGAAGAGGCTGATCGCAAACATCAGCAAACTGAAAGCCAATGGGGCCACCAAGTCCGATGTGATTCGAATCCGTACCAATAATGCCTATTCAACAAGAAGCGCGGTTAGTAAATGCCAGGTACGTTGATCATCACGGTAATAACGCCCTGTCAAACGCACGAGACAATCGTGAAGAAGAGGGCACATTGATCTGCACATAGGCGCGACTAACCTTTTCCGACGCCGGAGATGACACCACCACTGACAAGAACGACACGCATTTCGACGGTTGGCTTTGGCCCGTTGATTGCGTTGTAGGTGAAGTGTCGGAGTCTTGGAAACTCGTGACAATTGGGCTCCAAAAGAGACGTCGAAGCCGATTTTTTTTTAGCGGACCGCGTTACGGCGACGACGCGTACCAATGTACCTATATATATTTGTCAGGGAGGTCACAACTTATAACTTTTACAAGTGGCAGGAAGTGGGTCCTCAAGAAGTCAGAGATTGCGGTGGCCACGTGGGAGCGATGGACAGCGTAGCCTCGCACATAAAAGTTAAAATCTTAAAACCTTCAAGCATCGACACCCACCTTTGACAGTCACTTGACACACGTGGTCCTCAATCTTTACTCTGTTGTAACTTGTGACTGTACAAGGCTTGAAAGTTTGACAGTAGTGCTAGGTGCAGAATTAACAGTTCAGAGCTGACTCACGACTTCGACCTTCCCTAGACCGTATGAGCTCAAATCAATATCTCCTCGCATCGAGGACCACATCAACTGTCACCGGCGACCGCCCTGAAGATGTCACCGCCTGGAGATATTCCACCCCGATATGGCGTGCGCCATTCGGAGTTGCCAGCTCATCAGAGGTGCCAGCTCATCGGAGGTGCCAGCTCATCCATGGTTCGGCGCAGGGGACGCAGGATACGTGCGCCAAGGGTATTCAGGATATTTGGGCATTGTCCGGACAGACAGGAAGACATTGCAAGACATTGTGTACATAGGTCTAAGGTATGCCATCGCTGGCTGTCCCCCCTAAAGTTCCTTGTACAATGTAGAGCCACAGTCGATTGTTGCGTCCTAGACATTCATGTTCCAAGCCTCAATTACTGGCCCTTGTCACGACTCACAACAGCACGCCTAACTACGACCGACAGCTAGATTGTGCCTCGTCTTCAGGACTTGCACGAAGTGTGACAAGGGCCAATATTTGGGACTAGGGACTGAGGAATGTCAATCCAGAACGTGATGATTGACTGTGACTCTACAAGAAACTCTAGAGGCGTGTGTCCTCCCTCTGAGTCACTGAGTCCTTGAGGTGGCCAGCCATGATATTTATACACCGTCCCTGCTGCAAACCCCGGCTACGTGCCTGAATATCCCGATTGTGCCGGCAACCGCTCTGCAGACTGTAGGTATACGCTGTACCGGCAAACCGCCATGCAGGCAATCGCTGAGTCGGTAGCCTCTATGCCGGGAAACGCTGTGCCGTCACCGTCGCTGAGGGTTAGATGAGAGACGAACGGCGCAGCTCGTGGAGAAATGCAATGGCTCAAGCGAAGTTGCGAAGGCAGGACACAAAGGCCTCTTGGAGTTGGAACGCTGGGCAAGACTTCGAAGCGGACTACCTTCCGAATCCCGACAGATCCCACCACTACTCCGAGTAGTAGGAATAACACGGTAACATGGAACACTCATGAGGAGAAAGCCGCAGCCTTCGCAGAACGATTCTTTCCCCACGCCACAGCACGCACATCGGACATCCCGACAACACTGCGCATCGACTCGCCAACGCCCTATCCCCAAGGGAGCACCACTTCACACAGGAAGAGATCAAAGAGATCATCAAACGCCTAGCCAGAGCCCGCTCCAAGACCGACCGGCTCTGACCCTTTCACCATACACGTGCGAGGCCCTGTGTCTATATTGTAGGTAGCCCATCGCTCCCACAATACAGTGGGAAATGATGATGATAGATGATACATACATAGATCTATCTCGAGCTGTCCACACCCATGGAACGACGAGGCCATGTACATGTAGGAGCTCTGACCTAAAGTGCTACATACAAGCCTCAAAAAGGTCAACTTTCAAGTGGTGCCTGAAATCATCCAACCCACTCTATTCCTCACTTCAAGCTCTCTACGCTCGCATTCTTCATTTTTTCAGGCTTCATCGTCACTTATCGGCAACCTCGCCTCTCCGCCAACTCTGCGAGTTGACTAGCTCAACTACCACAGTGACGCTGATGGGGGAGTATAAGAGTGTTGGAGCCGTGGTGCTGGAATACAGACTACAGTGGCAGCACACCCTCTGGGAAGCTACAATACATAGATGGAGCGCACACAGCATACATCACCTCAGAGTAACTGTTTACAGTGAAACTGGGACTCGACTCTGGGGGAGCGTAGTATTAGATGCCCACGGCTGCTGGGACGGGATAGCATGTCGGTGCTGGAGCATGATGTAGTGCGATACATCCAGTGTGGAGCGGATAGGGTGCTGATTGTCAGTACAGCGCTGTATCACACACACATTGGTTGAGTGTTCTTCTGTCTGCGATTGCAACTTGCACCAAGGTGAGGCAATCCATTGCGGCATCCTGCGCTATCTGCCCACGATTGAATTGTTCTGTTCAAAGTCTTCGGCTGTGACGACCACGTCACCACGGTATGATATGACGCGAACCGGGACTCATCGGCTGGACGGAACGCTGTTCCGAAATCGCTGAGCGTCAGCTTCGCCTCGACTAGAGAAATCTCATGGCCAGATACGCTCAAGCATACTGTTTCCACCGAATACGTGGGAACGGAGAGGTCTGTTGACGCTGTCTCGGACTCGGGGAATTCCACCAGGCACCAGCCAATTCTCCAGCTTGCCGTAAGTTTCATATAGTTTCTCTACCGATAGGTCGTCAAGGGATGAGGGCAGCTGCAACAAGACGTTCCTGAGATGATCATCTGTCAGCTGAGAAATCCTGTGATATCTCGAGAAAGCTCACCTCCATGAGCATAGCCTTTCACATGGTCCATGGACGATCGACACGGCTATGGCGAGTTGTTTCAACTTGTGCAGCAAGAGATCGTACGAATAGATAGATATCTACATCGCATGCAGTCCAGACCGCTCAACTTTTACACTGCTACAGTAGTATCTCCTTCATCGACATTGACAGTCAAAAAATCAACTTACCCAGTCTATCAAAGTTAGTACCTTACTACCTCCCGTTGCTCGTTGACGAGAATCCAAGGATAACTTTTGTCATCAGGTACCAAGATGTCTACTCAAGCGGTCAACGTTAGATTTTTGTTTTGGCGCGATCATCGATGGAGTGGTGCTTTCAGAAGCCAAGAAGCTGAGACACATGTGGCTGGCATACACTGCAGCCACGTAACCTCAGCGAAGTTCCCCCGGAGATCAACATAGGCGTGACATGTGACATGTGTCCCGCTATCCAACTGCTCCTACGTCTTGAAGCTAAATGTCACATGCCAACCCTCGGGACGGTGGACCCGGCCTGCGTTCGCCTCCAGATAGTGCTGTGCTGTGCAACAGGCCCCTATCACGGTTTCAAGATATTATCTGTTAGTAATTGTGGTTCGTGAAACAAACCTCGGACGACTCACGAGGGTTTGTTCCAGCGCATTATTACGGCATGGAAGCATACCGTATGAAGATGACGACGGGCACAACGCCATTCTGCGTGGCTGCACAGTGCAGTGTATGACAGCCACATGTGTCTTAGCTTCTTTGCTTCGGAGAGCACCACTCCATCGCGCCAAAACAAATATCTAACATCAACCGCTTGAGTAGACATTTTGGGACCTGATGACAAAAGCTTGGAATCTGGATTCTCGTCAACGAGCAATGGGAGGTAGTAATGTACTTACTTTGATAGACGGGGTCAGTTGATTCTGTGACTGTCAATGTCGATGAAGGAGATACTACTGTAGCAGTGTAGAAGTTGAGCGGGCTGGCCTGCATGCGATGTAGATGCCTATCTACTCGTGTACAGAACCCATCCAAGCCATCCCCTGGACCCCTTTTTGTTGGGAACGTCGGTACCGCGGTATATCAAATGAGGAAAAGACAATTTTGATGCATAGGAATACGTAACCAAAGTTCTGGGCCGTGGTGTTGTGTATTCATCTTTGTTATGCATAGTCTAAAAGGGAAAGAAGGAAGGGACCGCTCGCGATTCCACCACTTTTAAAAGTGAGCTGGACCCTTCATTTCATCGCGGCAGGTGCCAGGCGGCCGTCTGCACTGTTCAGTGGCGACAGCTGGCGACTCGGCGCCACTGTTGGAACAAACAATAGATAGGAAAGAGCGACTTGGCATTGCAATTTGCCCTGTATTATTTGAACTTATGAACAAGCGCAGGGATTGCAGGCTACAGAACTCCCATACAGCATTACAAGTAGGGAAAGTAGGGCTTGCGGCTTCCAACATTGGACAAATACTTGGACAAACGCCAGGAAATTCGGAACACTTCTCCGGAAGAAGTGAGTATACCTGCGGGAATCTCAGCTAGGGATGAGACAGGCTTATCAAGCAGGGCTATGCATGCCACATGGGACTCAGGCAAAGCCTAAGAAAAGCAACACAAGAAGTCGGATTATGATGACTGAAGAAAAGTCTCGAGGAAAGACTATAAATCATGCCATACTACTCGCAAAAATGCCTCTTGGGGCTCGTCGTCCGAGGGGGACTTACGGGTGAAGCAAAGCAGACTTTTTGCTGTTTTGGCGCAGACCAGATCGAAACATTTTTCTTCGATAATCTTGACCGGAGAGCTTAGGGCCGTTTTGGGGAGTAGGAATAATGTCCGAATCGAGTCGGACTCGATTCGGAATCGACCTTGTGCTAGACAAACTGGCTTTCGCAAACTGTTTGAAGAGTGTCATACGCTCGTCGCTCGAGAGCTTGAACAGCAGGGCGGGAAAGTGAAGTCCCCAGCTAATTACTCCCATCTTCCATCCTGTCACCTGTGCGCGGTTGCGTGCCCTGTTAACTTACAGCTCTGTTCCAGCCACTTCCGAGCCTCGAACTCGATTTTTTCATATAATGATCGAATTGGGTATTAGGTCAAAAGTACGGTCCTCCCTGCAATTGATCTCATGGTTCTTGGAAACAACGGAATAGGTTATCTAACAAGGGCTGGGATTATTAAATACGCAACAGTCAACCACAGCGACACGGCCTCCGAGGCTCCGACAGGTTGGAGAGAGTCGTCGGGGTCCTTCTTCTCCTGCAATATCAAGGGTGCTCCGCAAGGGGCAATCAAGTTATCAACTTACGTCTCTGTCCTGTTTTTTTAGGGCAAGGTTCTAGCCAGAAATGGCCCAGAATTCGAAGCGTTGTGAGTTCTCGACTTGAGTCAGAGTGCCCATCGCGTACAGCGGCCCCCCAAGGGTTTCTTGACCGTTTTGGTCAACTTGAGCGTGTACGGTGTATGTAGGTTCTGAAGGCTGAAGCCAGAGCGCTGGTCTCATCAGTCATGATCGGAAGAAATTCTCCGAACTCGGAACTCTCACGCTACGGCAGTGATGGCATTCAAGGGCCAAGCCTCAAGGCCCAAGACTGCCTTGGATCTTGGCAGCTGCATACTGCAGTTCGAACTTCGGCTTCGTGAGGGTTGCTTCCTCTTGGTTCCTCTAAATTGTCCAAGTCTGAAGTCATTACTGTGGCAATGTTCGCGGTACGACTTTGACGGGAAAACTCCATACGATTGATCTGTCCTTGCCGCATAGGTCCAACCGTCCAAGGTTCGTGGGCTGGTGCAGGCTGAGCAGCTGGTGAGTTGCATGCACCAGTGGTATAGAACTCTATCGAGCCAGGAAAGAGTCCCCAAGTTTGCATGATTCTTGGGTGAACTGAAGGGCTTCCTGATGTTGAAGATTAAGAGGCGCAATATAGTATGTAGCAGCCTTCATCTGGTGACTCAGGACTGGTCGGGACTCGGCTGCGTCATTGAACGTGTACAGAACAGTTCTTCCGTACGTCTTTCGACAGCAGTAGTCATGACGCACAGAAGAGCAGTGTAGAAGCATGCTGCATGACGGGTCTCGCAAGAAGATGTTGCATCGTGAGATGGCGGCCACCAACGGCTCCTCGTCCAGACCGGGTACGTTTCTGCAAAAAATTAAAACACATACAAAATATATTGCACTTGTGGAACGTTGAATCATATTAGTTTCGTGATTCTACGCAGTACAGTGTCACGTCAGTGTCTCTCTGGGTGTTGAACATTTCAGATGTCTTGAGCTCAAGAGTCAAGGGGTTGGTCAAACGCATTATAGCGAAATGGGACGTCACGAGGCCAACTTCTTCTGATACAGTTGCGGCTGCGGTTCCATGTACATATCAAAGAGGGTTGTCGATTGGATCAACTCTTTGGTCAGTGGTCACTCGAGGCACACAAGCAGACGACGGCTTTGGGAATGCCGGCCGGAAGGACCTCGTGCTACTACCGGACCGGAGTGGCCTGGGGTCCGGGGAAACCGCTTCGCCGATTCTCTGTATGTACCTTTTCTAGAACTTCAGTTGAGAGACAACAGGTATGGGGTCATTGACTTTGACCGCAAGCAGCCAAAGCCTAAAGGTCTTCCATCAGTTCTTCAGTCAACGGCAATGAAGATGAAGATTGATTTGCATCGAGGATAGAGGGGATCCACAGAACTTGCGAAGTATACGTAGGTCAATGTAATGAACTCTGTTTTGGTCTTCTTCACAGGCATGCCATCAAGGACCAAAATACCGGAGCTCAAGTACAGTGTGCTGCGGCTTGAAGGGGCAAGTAGTGACCAGTTCTTTCATGACCATACGTATCCAGGTACGCGATCAGCCTTCCCGACCCTTCGACTCATCACATGCGATATGGAACGCCTTTTCGCCACGTCAACCGTCAGACACAAAGATCTCTTTGTGCCTGTGCGTGACTTCCACGACCGCATTGCACAGCTTGAAGTCTAAAAGCCAAGCATTAGGAGAAAGGCAAAGATGAGAATTGGTTGGTTCAGGCAAGCGGGGCGGGGATCTAGTCTTCAGCAACTAGGTAGTTGCACCTACCAACGTCTGGACCAAGGTCTTTCGAACTCAGCACTTTGATGGACAAATCGGGACTGACTTTCCCGATTACTTGAACGGCATTTCCGTTGGTCAGGTGAGCGTCCTGGAGCATGAATATCGATGGTTAGAGCTAGCTTTATTTGGGCGGGATGCGCCATCGTATTGGGCAACTGTAGACACATGATGCAGCACCAAAAGCAAAAAGAGAGAAAAGGAAGAAAGGAAGGACGGAAAGAAGGATCGGACAAACCCGGTTGAGAGACAGAGTCACGACGCCATCAGCGTCGATAGTGGCTTGTTCGCCTCTGAGTTGTGTCACTTTGCCCACAATGGTGACGTGGCGGCCCTGGAAGTTCTCCAGATACGAAGCCGTGATGCGGGGTGCCGAAAGCTGTTCAGACATGGTGGTGGTGGTTTGCGTAGTTTCCGTGTTTCTGAAAAAGAGGAACGAAGATACTGGGGACGCGACAAATGGGATGTGCAAACGTGTCGCAAGTCAAAGAACGATGATGCTGAGTGACGTGACGTTCCTTGGGTGCGACCCGGTACGCGACTCGGGAACGCGAGGGGCAATCGCGATAGCACGTGACCTGTTTGTGACTTGCAGCATTAGGTACCTTGGTATCTAGCGATACGCGATCTCGATTCACCCAGTATACAACCTACCTACATATTGGTGTCATTTGGTTCGTGCTACATAACAAGAGATCTGACACCCGCTTTCTGTCATACCAGATTGGGGTGGTCCTGTATTCCAACCGCCCTGCGTACAAGCGAGTTCCGCGGGGGCGAAAAATGCGGCTGGTGAGAGTTTCCAACGTCCAATAATAACCGGAGCCCAGGTATCAGATCAGAATCAGATACCTACATGCGTTGTTCAAAGGGATTGCCATGCACCCAGATATGTACGTCCCATCATCATTCCTCGGTGGCACAAGCATGGCTTTTAGGTCCCCATAAATCCAATGTGCAACCCCTTTGCGGCCATTGACAACGTTCAACGGGCTACTTGTCAGCGTAGCTTTCGGAGCGAAGCCCCGACGACCAACCAAAGTGGCGTTCAGTGTTGACGGAGAATCTTGGCCTGCGTCAGCCACCCTTTCCATCATTCCTCTACCCCCTCACTGCCAGGACGCTGCATGCAACACGGTACACAATGGGACGCGCCGGCTGCTTTAAGAGTCCCTTGAAAACTGATTGGGCATCCAGCGAGCAGAGGAGAAGTTCGCACTGCTAAAGCTCGGTCGTTGTCGATTTGCGATTTGATGGCTGGAAAGGGAAAATTGATAAGTGAAAAGCGAATACCTACAACACGCGGACAAAAAGAGCGAATACAACACGCGGACAAAAAGGTCCGCACCGTCATGGGCAACCTCTGCTGGTGGTGGGAGCTCAGTCGAGACGATGATGGCAAAACCGGATCAGCTACCTCAGCTACCGGTATCTGCCTCGGGAGTCGGTACCTACCTCGTACCTGCTCACACACTGTACCTAAAAAAGGCAGTTGCCAACAAAGCAGACCAAGCAATTTGCAAAGCATGCACTTACTTTCACACTTACTATGAACACGTCTCAGTCCCCATTCCCGTCCCCATTTCCGGACCCGTTGTCGTTCCCGAATTCGCCTCGGCGCCGACATCATACATGACATGGACGGCCGAGATGAGCCGGAGGAAAAGGTCCCGGAGCGATGTACGAAGCACGAGGCATTGGAGTCTTATGGAGAGTTGGAGAGTTGGAGAGTAGAAGGGCGATAAATTGTGGGAGGTTACGGAGGCAGAAGCAAGATGCTGGAAAGATGAGGCGTGGCTGGTGCTTGGCGATGCGGAAGCGACTGTTCTGCGCCAAGGGGCGCATAAGGAAGTCGCGACCAAATCATGGTCCCACGGCCCGACCATCAGATGGCAGGACCGGGCGCAATGCCCTGTCTGGCCCATGCCTAGTCAATGTACGGTCCATGTATTGCATGTATTGCATGTACGGAGTATGGTCCATGTGCAAGTGATTACGGTCCATGTACATACATACCTCCGTATGGCCTGCTCTGGCTTGGCCTGGCAACTTCCATGCTTTGTGGAGGGACGGCTTCCCGCACGTTGCACACAGTCCTTCCAAACCGTCACAATTCAAACAGCCAAAAAGCCAATCCGCCACTGAGAAATGACAGCACTCCCGCTTCACCAAGGCGCCCCTCCTTCAAAAAGAGCTTCGTGACAAGGTATAATGAGTTGCCACTGCTCTTCGAGAAGGCAAATACCATCGCAATTTCCTGCTTTTACCGACGTCTCTACTCTCTGCTCTCTGACCTCGCTCTCGGCCTCCCCTATCGGTACAACTTTCCCCTGCAATACCCGAGCTCTCTGCCCTTTGGCGTTATTTGGTCTGTTTGTCCAACACAGTACACTACAAAGCGTTTCGGAAATTCATCCACGGAACCCAATCGCTTCCAGATTTACCCAGCTTCAACGACTACTATCCACAACGTCTTCTTTGGGAGCTCACACGCGCCACTCTCCGACTGCGGGCTCTTCTCATCTTCATCTGATAGAGTCCTCCATCTTTTGCCATCCCAGATATCCACCCTGAGGCTGTGACATTACATGTATAGACTGATGTTGATCAAGTCGATTTGAAACAAGAAAAAGGAAAGAAGAAGAAAATACGAAGGAAACCCCCCCCCCATCCATACATAGCTCGAGGTGGAGAGGCGCAGGCTTGTAGTATGTTGACTGTCAATTACCCGATTGGTCCAATCGCAGTTGCGACGCCTGATCTTGGCGACACCTTGACTTTCGATTCAGCAGGCCATTCTTACTTCAATTCTCCTGGTCGCTGCCTCTTTGGCGATGATACCATGGAGCTGACATACCAAGATCCTTCCATAGGATTTCAGGATCAATTTGACGGAAGCGGTACGGATTTATACTCTTTGCAGCCCGCTTTCTCATCCATGTCCGACTCCGACCCATCTATCGCAAGGGTCAGCAGCATCACACAACCACAGCTTGGCAGCGGGTTGCCGGCTTCAACTCTGTCGTCTGAAGACCGAACGGGACCCCCTCTTATACAGCACCCCATGCCAGAAAAGACGACAAGAAAAACCAAAAGACAAAGAAACGCGCCGCTCGAACACGAAAAGCCAAAAGCCAATTCCTCTCACACACGTGGACCATCGAAGGGCGAGACGAGACATTCAGCCAGAACTGAGGACTCCAAAAAGTCGACTCGCCGTGAGCGATCATTGGAACGAAACCGAGTGGCGGCCTCCAAGTGTCGGAAGCGCAAGAAAGCATGGACAGAGAAGCTTGAGGAAAAGAAGAGTGGGCTGGAGGCAATGAATAGCGAGCTTCAGTCTCAATACCTGGGGCTTCTGGAAGAATCTTCCTATCTGAAGAACCATCTGATATCCCATGCGGGGTGTCATGATCCCAATATCGATGTTTGGATCAACAACGAAGCTTCAAAATACGTCAGAAGACTGAGCGGCAGTGACAATCCTCACAGGGCCAGAAGTATACATTCGTTGCCAAGCCTGGGTGAGTCGCCATGATCTGAATCCTCTCATCTTGTATCAATTCCGGACTGGCTCCGGTCGGGTAATGAACATCTCACTTACAGCTGGCTGACACTGGAATAGAGAATAATTCAGTATGGCACTCGTCAGGCAACAGTCACTACACGGGGCTCTCCGAGAGCTCGCCAGCGATGGATGGGGACGATTCCAACGAAGAAGGTGCCGTCGACGAAAACTTCGAAGATGAATTTGGCGAAGACATGTTTTAGTGGCATACGTGTGGAGATTGAATCATGAACGCCTTCCATCATGTAAATAATGGCGAACGGACTGAGTGATGCGAAAAGGACTGGCGTTAAAGTGCGACGAGAACCGACCGAGGCATATCGAGTTCTTTCATTTTTTATTTTTGGTCGCATTTCTGACATGACGAAAAACCTTCAAAAAACAAAAAGGCGCTTTGATTTGGGGGCAGCATAACATTGAATCGATGGGGGAAGTTGGAGTTCGGCTGCTTCATGGGAACACACACATTGATGTAGTACAAGGTCAAGGACAAGGAGTTGTCTTATTTTTTTATTTAATTTATTTTCACAAATGGAACACAATACGATGAACAGGTGCGTCGGTATGACATTGGCATGCATTACGAACTTATCCGGAGGCATTGCCATTATCCATAAGCCTCGAGTGAGCCTCTAGGCTCTACGTACAGTACTACAGTCTTAGTCTACAGAGAACAGAGACATCAAGACAACTTGGATGCATTTCGTTTCGGCACCCCAAAGATGCGTTGCTCTTCCACAGTTTCAGCTGCCACAATGTGCTGTTCTACACGCGCAAAGATGTTTGGCCGAAATGTCTCACCGAGAACGACCATGCGGCATTGCATCGTCAACACTCGTCCAGGATGTCAAGTGCCAGCTGCTGACCGACCGATCTGCTGATCAATCTCGTGAGACTTGATGCAGTAAACACATCGGTCTATCCGGGTTCTGTGGGTGACACAGAGCTTGTTGACAACAAACACAAGTTCTTCTCTCACGATGCCACAGAAATCTTGTTTGTGTTCAAGGACTCAAGCTTTCTTTGGGGCGGAGATTCTTCCGAGCTCCACCCCACCTGTTCCCGGCTTTTGGCATGAACATTGAAAACCAATTGGCTTTTTTTCGCATTCCCTGTGCTGAATCATGAATCCACTACCCGCTCCCCCATGCACGACCCGAACCAAGTTCACGTTCGAGATGGTAAATATGTACCTGTACCTACAGGCTACACACCTACATATGTATGCATTATGTACCTACCTAGGTATGAACATTCACATGCAATATGAACCGACGAAGCAACATCGACCGACTCCATATGCACAGGCGAGCAATACGGAAGGGTATATTTTATACGAAGGGAAAAAGATGTCGAATCAACTTCACACACGCGTGCCGCTTGCTTCTCAATAGATACATACCTACCACTACCTCTCTCCATCTCGAGTCCCGAGTCGACCGTACGAATAATCCAGTCACACACCCCCCCTCCACAGAAGCTGCAGGGTTCAAAAGGGGTGTACGCCAAAGTTCAAACCATTCATCATCAAGGGTGAAGCATGAAGGGGGCGCAAAAAGAAAGTTTTAGGTGTCAAGCAAGCGACGCTTGAGCAAAAAGAATATGATACATGACAGATTCGGGCTCCCGCTTTTCTTTTGAGACTGCTTCAGCGCTTTCTGGCTTTCATGCTCGAGGAAATGACATCAATGAGGTTTTGCGCGCGGACCTGTTGGGCCTGGGGTCAATGTTGGGGAAACCCGGTGGGTGGGGTGTGCACTGGGCAGTGGGGGGTGTGAATGTGGAAGGGCAGGCACTTGGCTGTGGTGCGGCCACTGGTGCCCCCGGGCGGTAGATAATCCCTGCACCACGCCTACCGGGGAGGAGGATGTGAAGGTCAAAAGGTCAAAAGTCGGGATTTTTGTCAGTCAATAAAAACTAAAAAAAATCATGGCACGGCACGTTGTGTCGAATACTTGCCCAAGTGCAGGGCTGCATATTCAGCCATGGGGCGCCTGACCCGGCATTGATGATTGGCGACTTTTCTCTCGAAATCTCACCATGGCAGTGGCCTCCCGACGAGAGGGCTAGGTACCCAGAGGGCTCGTGTGTCTTTGGAGCAAGACGACTTGATAGAGGTTAGGTGACGGGGCGGTCGCTGCGTTGTTGATATGTTACATACATTTATGTACTTACTCCGTCAGCGTTGCATGCAGAGAAGCAATACAGACGATAAGGCGGACTTCGATCATCGATGCGGTGCAGGATGGAATCCATATGTACATATGTACCTACCTGACTCGATGGTGGGAGGGGACTACGGCTTTCATGACATATGTATCCTTATTAAAGTGATGCGAACTTCTACGGGGTACATACCTGGCACATAGGACGATTGTGGGGGAGGAAAGCGGGAGCGGGAACGGGAACGAAGTTGGACATATGTAGGTATTCCGAAATCAGCGCTTTGGGCGGTTAGCTTGACGAGCAAGTCGCTGGCTTAACTCCGAGAACCAGGGAGCACGCAAATTATGCTCCTTAATAAGTACTTATTTAAAGTTGCTCACCGCCGTTGCACGAATCTCTCTGTCTGAGTTCCTTGGGTCCTGACGGGTGTGCGCACCTCACCTATGGAGAGAAGTCATTTCACTTTCCTTGCTTCAGCCTTCAATTGGAAGTGACAAGTCTTCACCCCATGCAACAACACTATGCACCATGCACGCTGAACGGTCGCTTTATCTGAAAGGCCATTCTCGTATCTGCTCACTGTTGGCAGTAGGCATCACGTAAGCAAAGCGACAAGTTACAACACTAGGAACATGCCATCTCGATTACACGACGGGCGAGACGGCAAGAACGAGATCACACGACCCCAAGGGCCACCCATTCGAGACGAGGGTCTGCAAAGTAACACTCGAACAAGTCATTCGTCGCTGTGGCCAGTCTCACCGTTCACGATGGACTTTTGACGGGCCAATCATGTTCCAATTGTGGGAAGTAGAGGGATGGTTTATCGCTTGGTCTTCACCGCTTGCCGCAGGAGCCATTTCGGCGCAGATCCGAACAGATGCATGCAGAGTTTCGTTCATGTCGAGCTCGGGCGGCTCAGTCGTGTCCGGCTGTTTGAACTCGCAGGTATCAAGTGACAGGGCCCAAGCGAGGAGCCGCACTAGAGAGAAATACCTACCATCGTAGCCTGTGTGCAAAATATTTGTAGACGTTTGAATCAAAGGGAATCCATCGACTAAGGACTTTGCCGCCTATCTCTGGTCCACGTGCTCTGCTGGTGCATAGCGTCGCGTTGGACGGCGCGGCTCCCGGGAAACACGCAGTAAACCTCATGTCTGTACTTTAGAATGGAGGAAATGCATTGCCTTATGAGGCAACCTCGTCGTATGCGCTTGCTGCGTAGTGTGAGAACTTGAAGATGCTTGTTTGAATCCTCGGGCTACGGAGTAGTAGGTAGACGTGAATCTGCGTAGTACGGAGTATAGAACGTGATTGATCTAAAAGGAAAAGAGTATCGAAAGGCTGTACGCGCCTGGTACTGTGCGAAATAAGGACTATCTGTGATCACCTAGGTAGGTATGCATGTATGTATGTATGTATCAGCAATGCAGCATCTCACGCTCGTCTCTGACATAATTGTATACATACTGGCTAGGAGGTACCTATGTATGTACCTCGTGGAGTCGTGATACGCGTCACGTCCGTCGCGTAATCTATCTCGCTTCTTTGCCCCACTTGGACGTGAAGTCGAAATGAGCCAACTTCCAAGACCTGACATTAGCTGGAACCCCACTACCCGTGCCGCTAAGGGCCAGATCCCGAGTGTCAGAATAAATTTATTTTTCTCCTTTCTGCTGTACTTTGTCAATACTGTTATTGACGCTCGTCCGCAGACGCCCCGAGGCTTGCCAATTGTTGCTGCATGTCTGACCTTTCTTTTCTCAGTTGCTCTTATGTACTCGCTTTGGTGTAATACCATTTGGTTCGTGAGACCGAGCCGGTGGCCTAGCCGGTGGCCGAGCCACTTGATAAAGATCAAAATTTTCGACACAAACGGAACACTATCACGAACATGGAAATTGACAGTGGCTCGGCCACCGGCTCGGTCACCATCGAACAACTCACGAACCAAATGGTATTACACCAGAGCGAGTTGGAGCAACTGAGAAATGAGAGGTCAGACATGCAGCAACAATTGGCAAGCCTTATAGCAGCCAGCCCAAACCTTCTACATTATCGACTTAGGTGGGGTTGTGCCGTGTTCCCAATGTTCGGCGATACATTTGAAGGCAGAGCGACCTAGGGACGGCGAGTTCAAGAAATGTTGCAAGAAGGGGAGCGTTCGTTTCCCCGCTCCACCGCCGCCGCCTGCTTTGCTGGTCAGACTTTACCGCGGAAACGACGACCAGAGTCGAAATTTCTGGACTACCCGCGCGATTTCAATTCATCAATGTCCTTCACTTCTTGCTCTTGGGGCAAGGACCAACTGTCCTGGGGCAAGAAGTGAAGGACATCGATGAGTTGAAATCGCGCGGGTAGTCCAGAAAATTTCGACTCTGGTGTCGTTTCCGCGGTAAAGTCTAAACATGCAGGACGCCTTTAGGTTCTCGGTGCTTCAAATCCAGCATCCCATCCGAACCGGACTGCGGCAGCCTGCCCGCAACCAGCGCAACGATGCCGCTATCATTATCAATTGGGGTGCTTGCAGAGTCCAGCGTCCTCCCGCCTACTACTCAGGGCACTGATCAGAGTACCTCCGGAGGCTCACAGACACCGAGGCCGTAGCTGCCGTCGAGACGAGCGAGAACGGGCGGACCGCGACTAAGTTCGAGCGTAAGACTTAGACGAAGCAGGAGTGACGCAGAGTGGGCGCATAACCCGAAACTTTCGCGGAACACCAAGAGGACGCGCAAATGTCACTGGAGCACGACTTCTCTCCTTTTCCTTCTCTCTTTGGAACTTTATCTCGTTAGTCAGAAGATAGATGCATCTGTGTCTTTTCTATCAGTCATCAGAAGAAAGAGGACTTCACTGTCAATCTAATACTGAACATCCTTTCGACCCCGAGTATCGAAATGCTTTTTGGACACATTCGACACAAAGACTTTTCAGCCGTCACGGTCGAAACCACTCTCGGTCTCCCTGACCAGAAGCCCGCTTGTCCAGACTCCAGTCACAATATTGTGTGCTGCTATGTGAACTTGTGGCAAACCCCCGCACAGCATCTTGTGCCAAAGATTTCACAAAGGATATGCTGCCCGCCCATATGCCACGATTTGCTGGACATGTCACGGAGGCTGGGAAGACGCACGCAACGACTTCCTGAAAACTCAATCAAAACCGACGTAGCCAATAAACTGGCATACCCTTTTATACGCTTTCTATATTGAACTCGGAATAAGATAAGACCTTTGAGTTGCTTCGGCGGACATTTCTTGACGTACACACCACGAAATACTAAATAGTGTGACAAGGGCAGTATAATGGGCTTGAAACTGATGAAATGTCAATTCAGAACGCCATCTCGGGGTGCAATGCCTCTAGGCCGGGAGATGCGACACGGCCGAGTGATATGTGCACGACCGAATGACAAAATGCGCGATTCTGTTATGTTGGCAGAGAATTGGGATTCTGGGAAGAAGCATGATCAATCATCGCGGCCAACTTACGACATTTAGTGGCTCAGTACAATATACATGCGCAATAACGACGAAGAGGACTTCGCTCGACGCTGACCCCCATGACGAAGAGGAAGGGGTATTTGACGAAGAGCCTCCCTGAGTCCCTATAAAGAAGAAACCTCTGTCAATTGCATTGACAAATCTTCCACCTCTGCAGACCTTTGAGTTTGCGAAGCGCCGAACAAAGGGGTCAATTCTTTGGAGCTATTTCTTTTCGCAGATGTGATGGAACTTTGGAGATACTCATCGATGCTAATAGACCGGACCAGTCACCGGATGTGTATTGTGTAACACAAGACATGTACCGGGTTGCAAGTGCCAAGCGCTTAGCCGAATGAATTCAGTATGTACATGTCAAGTTGCTCTTTCTCATTCACTGTTTGTTTCGAAAGTGGCGCCGACTGCCAGCTGTCTTCACCGAAGACGGCCGCCTGGCACCTGCCGCAATTGAACAGAACACGAAAGATCCAAATTCACTTTCAAAAGGCGATGGCCCGGATGTTTTCTATCCTACACATTTTTTATCCTACACCTTTTCTATCCTACACCTTTTCTTCAGTGACACAATTAAAGTCTATTCATCGCCCGTTGCTTGTTGGCAAGCATCTCAGGATAATCTTTTCCCAGGGGCAACATCGTCATCGGCAGACCCAAGGGAGCGGCGGAAAGCTCAAGTCGACCGGCGAAAAAGGCAAGAAAAACGAGAACTCAGAAAAACAATAAATAAGCCTCCTGCGTCGACGCCGGATATTTGTTTCGGCGCGACCAAAATATTCGCCAGCAAGCCCCGGAGGATCAAATATATGTGGTTGGCATATACTGCAGCCACGCAGAACGGCGTTGGTCCCCTCGTTATCTTCATCCGGTATGCTACCATGCCGTAATAATGCCCCGAAACAAGTTCTCGTCAGAGGTTTGTATCACGAACCACAATTACTAACAGATAATATCTTCATAGAATGGGAAAGAGACGCTTGAAATTGCGATGTATTGTATAAACAAACGCGTCTTTTGTAACACTGTACACAATACACGTCCGGTTCATCCATCGATGATCGCTCAGCGCCAATAAACAAAATCCAGCAGTCCTTCGCCAAACCACGTCATAAACCTCACCAATCCGTGTACTAACCATGTCTCCGGTGGAAAATGAATCAACGGGTTTTGACCCAGCAATGATTAAGAAGATTCGATTTATTTATCACTCATCTTTTCGTTTCGATCTTTCAGAGCAGACGACACAGCCGCTAGTAGCTACTTCTTGAGCTAATGAGGTTGGCATGTGTGGCAGCCAGCCAACACGGCCTTCGTCCAGTTATAATATTTATAATGGCATTGCGCTGTATTGTATAAACAAACCCGTCTTTTGTAACACTGTACACAATCCACGTCCGGTTCATCAAAACTACACAATCCAGCAGTCACGAAGCCGGAATAACCATGTCTCAGGCGCAAAATGTATCAACGGGTCCCTCTAATCACTTCTTTGACCCAGAAGTGATTAGAGGGATTCGATTTATATATCATTCATCGTTTCTATCCGTGTTTTCACGGCAGGACATGCAGCCAATGCTTCTTGAGCTGATGAGGTTGGCATGTTTGGCAGCCAGCCAACATGGCCTTCGTCCAGTTATAATATTCATAAGGTATGCTACCATGCTAAAATAATGCCCTACCACAACTCCTCGTCCCAGGTTTGTATCACGGAGTCACGGACCAGAATATTTAACAAATAATGCCGTGATAGGAGCTATTTGCACAACACAACGTGGAAGACAAACAAAGTCAAGCCGGATTCCAAGGGTTGGCATGTGACGGTAAGCTACAAGGAGCAGAAGCATGTGAAAAGCGGTACGCACCTCACATGCCACGCCTATGTTGATTCCCTGGGACGATTCAAAATGGCGAAAGACAGGCTACAGCTTTCAGTGCAAAATGTTTACGAAAGATGAAGCCGCCGCCCTCCCCCAAGTCCTCTACTATCTTTTTGATTGGCAGACAAATTTACCACGAGTCGTAATGATTGAGACTGTGAGATTGTCATATCTTGCAGTCATCAGGAGCGGCTTCAATCCTGTCGAAATCTTTGTGCGGTATGCTAACATGCCATAATAATGCCCTGAAACAACTATCTCCTCGTCTAATGGGCCATATTTGTATCACGGACCACGATTACTAACAGATAATATCGTCATAGGGGCAAGTTGCACAACACACAATACGGCAGAAGAAGTGGCGAGGTCGAGACGGATCCCGACGGTTGGCATGTGACGGTAAGCTACAAGGAGCAGAAGCATGTGAAAAGCGGTACGCACCTCACATGCCACGCCTATGTTGATTCCCTGGGACGTTTCAAAATGGCGAAAGACAGGCTACAGCTTTCAGTGCAAAATGTTTACGAAAGATGAAGCCGCCGCCCTCCCCCAAGTACTTTACTATCTTTTTGATTGGCAGACAAATTTACCACGAGTCGTAATGATTGAGACTGTGAGATTGTCATATCTTGCAGTCATCAGGAGCGGCTTCAATCCTGCCGAAATCTTTGTGCGGTATGCTAACATGCCATAATAATGCCCTGAAACAACTATCTCCTCGTCTAATGGGCCATATTTGTATCACGGACCACAATTACTAACAGATAATATCGTCATAGGGGCCAGTTGCACAACACAAAATACGACAGAAGAAGTGGCGAGGTCGAGACGGATCCCGACGGTTGGCATTTGACGGTGAGCTTCAAGACGCAGGAGCTGGTGAATTGCCGTAAACACCTCACATGCCATGCCTATGTTGATTCCCTTGGCCAATTCAAAGGCGCGAGCATCATTGAGACGACGCAGGCCGACCGCACTCGCAAATTCAAAAGCAAGCAGCCATTCTGGCCCGCAAAGGCTAAACTAGTAAACTCTTCGAGGTCTCAATAGAATTTGTCTTGCAACTCAATGTTACGGATCCAGACTACAGTCATTTCGTGACACTCATGCAAACCGACAGTTCGACTGTTGGGACACAGTCAGTGCAAGGGCCGCTGGCAACAGGATCAACATCGGCAGATCCAAGGGAAGCGGCGGAAAGCTCAAGCAGTAAGCTTATGAGGCTCGCTTATTCTGCAGCGAGCCAGAACGGCGTTTGTCCTATAGCCATCTTGATACGGTATGCTACCAGGTCATAATAATGCCCATTGCCCTGGAATAACTCCTCGTCCCAGGTTTGTATCACAGAGTCACGGATCAGAATGTTTAACTAATAATATCGTGATAGGAGCTATTTGCACTGTGCACAAGACAACGTTGAAGAAAAACAAAGTCAAGCCGGATTCCAAGGGACCAGGGTTGGCATGTGACGGTAAGCTACAAGGAGGCTGAGCAGGAGTATGTGGAAAGCGGTACGCACCTCACATGCCACGCCTATGTTGATTCCCAAGAAAAATTCAAAATGGCGAAGTTTGTACCTGCCACTGCGAAGGCCCGCAAAGGCTAAACTCTTCGAGGTCCCAAGCAAACTTGTCGCGGAAGTCAATGTCACGGACCCAGACTACAGCTGTTTCGTGAGACTGATGGAAGTCGGCAGTTTGACCTTTGGGACACGGTCAATGCCGTGGCCGCTGGCAACGGGATCAACATTGGCAGACCCAAGGGAAGCGGCGGAAAGCTCAAGTGACAAGCTCATGAGGGTCGCTTATGCTGCAGCGAGCCAGAACGGCGTTTGTCCTGTAGTCATCTTTATACGGTATGCTACGATGTCATAATAATGCCCATTGCCCAATGCCCTGGAACAACTCCTCGTCCGAGGTTTGTGTCACGGACCAAAATTAATAACAGAGAATATCGCTACGATGGCATAGAGGTTTTCCTCCCTGTACTAGGGTTTTGCCCCTATGATTCACCATGCAGAAGTTCTAGAACTGGGCAGCCTAGGCCAGCTCAGCTAGTGTATTTAATAAAGGGTGTGAAGATTCCAAAAGGTCAAGGAAACTGTTGGGAAAAACAGGGTAAGCAAATAAACATCAATGCATGCATTCGTTACCAAAGTATATTCGTCGTGTCTGTTTTTCATCATGTCAAAACTAGGTAGTAGGAAGTGAGGCAAGAGGGGACAAAGGGGGGAAGCCCTTTATCTTCTGACCGGCGGGGTCAACTTTCAAGAAAATGTGTTTACAGGCTTGGTCAAGGATGTATACTTCGGGCTTGAACCGTCGAACTTCGCGATGACGAGAGACGGTTCTAGAAAGTGAGGTTTCCCGTTTCTGACCAGTAACGCATCGATAGGGTTGTCTTTTCGGATGGATTGACAAGGCGTCTCTTCCTTTCGGGTATCCTAGCGAATCTGTGTTTCAAGAACGGATTCAAGGAGACTAATCAGTGTCGGAACATTGAACAATGCGCGAGGGTTGCGTATAGTCGTGACCACTGACACCACGTATGTACATACGTCATCGGCAGCTTAGTGTTCTGGCCTTTTGGGCGGATCGGTAGGGATATTGTCCAATATAACGGTGTGATCTTGATGATGAATTTGTGACCAAAAATGATTTGTGTGATTGTAAGCTCTGCGTGCAGCCCCAGTTGTTATCTGCTCCTTTTTACCGCCTAACCTTTAGGATCTCCCAGCACCCGACAATCAGACAGATATCCGATTCGCACCGACGCACACTGCGTCCCCTGTGCTCCGAGTGCCCTGACCTCGCCGGATGATGAAATATGGTGACGCCGTGGGCGAAGGGGCGTCCGCTCCATCTCGGCCAATCAACAGTCGACCCGACGAAGCGTCGAAGGTTCACGAGAGCACACGAGAGCACACGAGAGCACACGAGAGTCAATCATTTCGTCATGACTAAGAGTCTGAGTCATAGAGATTCGAGAGCCTCGAGTGTGTAGAAATGGCTCCGCTTCGCTTCGCCAATGAGTTGGCAACTCCGGAGTCCGATGAGCTGGCATTCCGAGTGACTCACGAGTCACGCCGTCTCGTGAGCGGTGACAATTGATATAGTTATCGATATGAAGAGAAAGTGATTTCGAGTTCATACGGTCTGGGGAAGGTCGAAATAGTGAGTCAGATAAAGCTGTTCATTCAGCACCCAGCACTACCGTCCAGTGTCAAGGCTTGTAAGGTCACAACGGAGTGAAGAGTCAAGACTGAGGACAGCGACTTCCTGCCACTTGTCCCACACAAGTGACACACTGTCCCTGACAAAACGCCAACGGAAGGTGAGCTGCTTGCCCTTTTCTTGTTTTTCCCGACGCATTTCAGGTTTTTTCCAAAAAGCCGAGAAGTAAAAAGTCGAGAATAAACACATGGTCACCTTGAAACGAACGGAAAACAAGAGCAGCTTCTGACCTTTAACGCTCTGTCTTCCAGACTTTTATCGATCACAGAAACATCGGCATCTGCGACATACTCCTGGGGACTTTTCACAGAATCATCGTCCTCCGCTCCAGAAACCCGCGCTAATAAGATCACCACTTCTCCTTGTCAAACAATCGGACCATGTCAGCCTCGTCAGCATCAACTTTGCCTATTGTCCAGTGGGACGACATAGAATACGACGTGGACGATCTGCAAGACTGGGAAGCCAGGGGAAAGATCATGGGCGACTATTATCCCATCTGTTGGGATAAACAGGGTAAGCAAATAAGGATCAATGCATGCATTCGTAACCAAAGTAGTATTCTCGTTGTGTCTGTTCTTGTTCATGATCATCTAAACTAGGAAGTGGTGCAAGAGGGGATAAAGGGGGAAAGCCCTTTATCCCACAATGTTGTGATGGATACAGCCAATGAGCGTGCGTGCATACATCACGCACGCACCACAATGGTGTATCCGGTCATGTGACACCGTTCCCTTGGTCAGCGATTCCGACACCATCGATATCGATAATCGTCTGAACGAGCGATATCGAATAGTACAAAAGCTCGGCCATGGCCCGTGGTCCACTGTATGGCTTGCTATCGATGAGGAAACACGCAAATATGTCGCCATCAAAGTCGGAATCGCGCAGTCAGATGGCAACGAGGGTAAAATCCTCACGGAGATCTCACAGAGTCTGTCCAAGAGTGATGTCAGCAAGGATAAGAAGTTGATGATTCCGACCGTCCTTGATCAGTTTGAGATTCACGGACGTAAAGGCACTCATCCTTGCCTTGTGACTCTTCCCGCGCGATGCAACTTAGAGGAAGCGCAACACAACTCAAGTCCAAGTATTTTTCAGCTCGATGTTGCACGATCTCTTGCTGCGCAACTCGTCATAGCCGTGTCGATCGTCCACGAGAAAGGCTATGCTCATGGAGGTAAGCGTAACGCGTTCTTGAGATATCACATGCTTTCCCAGCTGACATGAATCGTGCCTTAGATCTTCATCTAAAGAACTTCTTGTTGCAGCTGCCCTCATCCCTTGATGACCTTTCGGTAGAGGAACTATACGAAACTTACGGCAAGCCGGTAAAGTGCCGGGTGGAATATCCCGAACACGCGGCAGTGTTACCAGACCTCTCCGTTCCCACGTATCTGGTGTGTCCAGCATGCTTGATCGTACCTGGCCATGAGATTACCCTAGCCGAGGCGAAGCTGACGCTGAGCGATTTCGGAGCAGCGTTCCGCCCAGCCGATGAGTCCCGGTTGGTGTCACTGTCACATGTATGCCCTGCACTGCGCCCCCCTGAGGCATTGTTTGAGCCACAAAGGCCCCTCAATTTTTCCTCAGATATCTGGAGCCTGGCCTGCTTGATCTTGCCGCTTTTTGGCTTTGATGCGCACATTGATAATCCCATTCAGCGTGCGGGTGAGATCATCGTGCGGCAGATAGGACTGTCAGGGCCCATGCCATCGGCGTGGTGGAAGAAATGGGAACAGCGGCCGATATGGTTTACCGAGAATGGCGAGCCAACGTCGCTTGCAAGAGCGACCTGGACCTGGGAAGGGCTGTTCGAGTGGTTGGTGCAACAACCGCGACGAACTAATGAAATGGAAACGCTTGCCGAAGATGAGATGGCTGCTTTGACACAGCTTCTGAGGGACATGCTTGCATGGAGACCATCCGAGCGGCCGAACATATTAACGGTGCTGGAATCAGACTGGATGACAAGGTGGGCTTTGCCTGCATACCAGAAAGGTCTGAAGAAGCAGGAAGACGTGAAAGAATCGGAAGGCTTGGAGGTACTTACTACTGAGTGACTTGCAGGCACCGAATATCAATAACTTGCAGGCACCGAAAGAGTAAGAATGGCAAGGAAGAACAAACAGAAAGACTCCGGGGTCAAGAATGGCTTGGAGGTTACTGGATGGTCCAGACTCTTACGTTGGGTCCATTGTCCAAAAATACCCCTGGGCCCTCGGACGAGCCCCAAGAGCCAAGAAGCATTTTGACGAGCAGAATGAGTATTTTTCCTCGAGACTTTTCTTCGAAGTTCGCTTATCATAATCTGATTTTTTGTGTTGCTTTCCTTTGCGGCTTTGCCTGAGTCTAATGCATACCTAGTATAGCCCTGCTTGATAAACATAAGTCATTCATTCCCTCAACAAATACGAACAACGGCACCATATTAGACACTGTTTACAGTTTATTCAGACTGCCAAATAATCTACATACAACCCATCAGGACACTGATCACTGGATCAGTGATGACTCATGAGAAACACTACATATACATGCTGCATTTTAATATCCATACCCAAACGACCCATGATCCATCATCCATGATCCACCGCCTACATCTCTCGGGCGTCAAGTGACAAGTCACCCGTCCTCCAGAATCCAAATTCCAATAATCCAATTATCAAGTCTCCCCCGTCCGTCCCTCTTCCTCAATACGCAACAACTCTTCCAACATGACCCAGAATGGGCCCAAGCCGTCCCTACTAAAGCTGCTACAGGACGACAGCTCGCAGAGACACAGCCCCCCCTCACAGTGACACTCACAGCTATGTTCCTCCCCCGTTACACTCTCCTCGCCCTGCGAGCCCTGCGAGTCCGCTCCATCCTGCGTCCTCGCAACACCCTGTCGACGTTCCTGCCCTTCAGCCTCAGGTAGCCCCATCGCAGACGCAACAGACCGCTGAGATCCATCCTTCCGAGCATCCTCCTCCCTCGACTGCTGCATTACCCTTATGGATTCAACGACCTTGGCAGCAGCAGCAGCAGCAGCCGTCGCAGCACTCTCACCACCCTGACCCCCCAACCCCGTACCCAGAGGAGTCACTCCCACGGAAATACCAGCCTGCTTCTGTAGTTTCGTCTCAGCAATCGCATCGCGAATCTCCCTTAATTTCTCCGTAAATGTCTCAAAGACTTTGACTCTGCGTTCCGCTGCCTCGGCTCGGTCCTTCCAGGCTGCTACATCCCTCTTCGCTTGCCGTAATTGCTCACTCAGTGTCCCGATATCAGAATCCTTTTGCACGTCCATCTGTCTTCGAAGCTGGGCTGCTTCTTCCGTCTTTGCGTTTAATTGTCGGTGGAGCTTCCCGATTTGTGAGTAGAGTACTGTTGCGCTTCCCGCACGGGATAGAGGTAGTGTGGACACCATTTCTGGGGCGGAGTATGGCTTGCTTTCCACGGTGGGGGATGAGGATGATGGGGGACGCGCCAGATTTAGATGCTGTGCAATGGGGGGCTGTTCTGGGCAGGGGACCATGGTTCCTAAGCTTGGGACAGACTTGAGCTCGTCTCCGTCTGATAGGCCAAAGAATTCGTCCTTTTTGAATACTTCTGATGTGTTGCCTTCTGGAGACATATCTTGAAGATTCTCACCCTCATTCTCATCCTCATTCTCATCCTGGATCAAGTCTGCCAGTGGATCCAGATTTTGCGTCCAGGCTGAGTCTGATTTAGAATGACGACTGCGTCTCGGAGAGCGTGCCCTGCTGTCGGCGATGTTGGCTGCCGATTCCTGCCAGCCTGGCTGCAGCTCGAATAGGGCTGCCATGGCCCGGACAGACCCTTTCTTGGCCAACTCCTGTGGTTCTGTCGATTCAGTAGTTGGTGATTGCAAGGTGATGCATGTTTGGCTTGTCAAGTTTTCGTCAGACTTTGATAGTCGAGGGCCAAGCAGCAGCACGGGCCGCTTATGAGGCTTTTTTGCTCCCGGTCGATTACTCAACAAGAGGCTCTTGTCGAATGTTACTGGCGGTGCATCTTGGGACATCCGGGGAAATGGATAGAACCGCTCGGGTGTACTGTCAATTGATTGTCGCCTCTCTGGTTCAGTCAATATCTGACACTGAACGCCTCGGTCATGAGAGATGAACAACTTGAGCTTGGACGCTGCGACAGGCTCGACATATTCTGGGCCGCGATCCGTTTTCGGACGGACAGCTGCTCCTACGGGGGCTCGTACGGGGCTAGCTTGCACAAGTCGTATTCCTCCTTCTGACAGCGGCTTTGTGCTTGTCGACGCCATTGAGGATCCTTCGCTCCTCTTTTGGGGACTTGAAATATCGCTCGCTTGCCTTCCATTCGTATCCCCTCGCTGTGCCTGCTGCGCCTGCTGAGTGTCTGGTGCTACTATGCTGCTCTCTCGTCTGTTCGAATCGACTGCCGGTGTCGTAATCTGCTCAGGAAGGACGCTCTTCAACAGTGAATCGCGGTTATCGTCGTGTGATGAGGCCTGCCTTGACGATTCTCTTGGCGGAATGCTCTCCAGATATACTTGCGAGGTGACTCTGGGCGATTTTCCCGTGGATTCGTTCACTCCAAACGAGCTAGCTACACGACTGGCTGCGCAACTCGCCCTCCTCCCGACAAAGTCCACGTCGCGAAAGTTTTGGCCATTCGGCTTGGCTCGACAATTCGCTCCCCCCTCAGTGCCTCCGCCGCGAGACTGGTCACCCGTCTTCTCGAGTTTCTGTAGTCTCTTAATTACACTCTCGCGCGTGCCGTGACGGTCGCTGTACTCGTCATCTCCCAGGCTCTCTTCTTTCGTGGGACTAAGAGTGGCAACGCTCATCTTGCGCATCAACCGCTGCGAATCTGCTCTTCTCACAACTTTCAGTCTTCGAGCTTTTGGGCCACGCGTTGGTGTTCCTGGCTCAAGACGAGGTTTAGGCTCCTGTGATGAGTTGCGTGGAAGATCAAGACCTTCGTTCCCCTCGTTGAAGTCTTTGGGTGCCTCATTGTTGAAGGCTTGAGCAGGGCGTAATGTTTCCTGTTTGTCGGGAAGGAAATCGATAGTCGACGCGTCTTTGTGGCAGTGTGTTCCAAGAGATTTCATTTGACGAACAACATCGCGCCAATTAGATATGAGCATCTTTGTCAAATCGTTTGCCACCAAGATCCTATCCACTGTAGGTGGCCCGCCACTGCCTTTGCAGTCCGTGTGGAAAGATTTTCGCCTATCTTTCCGAAACCTGGTTGGGCTTAAGGGGAATAGAAGCATACCAGAGGCTGGCGGAGCGACTTTCATGGTGTATTGGTCCAGTAGATCGCCCACGAGCAATGGCCCGAACACGATGCCGAGCGCGCTGTAGCCCATCAAGTCGCCCGTTGGAAGAGGTCTACTATCCTCATCTTCTCGAGGGGCAATCTCTGCGGCCCTTCCAATCAGACTCAAAAGGCCAAAGACGGCGCAAATCAGCTCTCTGCGGTGCTGAGATCTAACAGTTCCTATCGCCAAGGCAATAAGCCTCGCGCGAACTTTGGTCTGTTTTGTTCGCGGATACTCAGGCTCCCCATTTAGTTGCGAATGAATAGCGATTAAAGCGTCGAGTAAAGATAAAGAACCTAGCACACCCCCTGGCAATACGGAAAGAAGCCGTTTGAAAGTGGATGCCACATCATGAGTAGAGTATTGTATATGCATGGGCAATGTGGCGCATCGGACAGTGCTGGCGATTTTGGCATTGCTGTTATCCATGTGGCAATAATAATCGAACAGGGCGCTGATGATTCTGGAAGACCCAGGAACGCGAAATAATCCCCGCGTAGCCACATTTTGGGCCAGATATTGAGCAGTCGCTCTGATACAGGTAGGCAGGATCAAATAGCATGGAGAATATTCTTGCGGAAGATAAAGAATGCTTCTCCCTCCTAAACGCACCATCTCTTGAATCTCCATTATTCTGGGCGCTTCTCTTTTGCAATGTATTATGTTCGCGAGTTCGGAGACACTGCGCTTATGCCGTATTTGAGGTGGCGGCGGCGGCGCGACCGGGGCATAAGACGTATCTTGTCGTCGAGTAGGATGAAGTAGCCTCGAGATCCATCCTCGCTTCTCTGGACAGCCCTCGACTTCTCCCTGTACACGGATCAGCGATTGATGACCGGAGTTTTTTAACAGTCATTTAGTCTACTCACCCGATGACGCGCCTCAAAGTCCTCTGTTACAAGTGGTCGTACTCCATGCTGGATAAGGTCAGCATTCACCCAAGTAGGTAGCGAGCTGGGCTCTCAAGGCGGGCGCTTTTGCAGAGCAGCCCGGCGTGACAGTGTAGCGATGGACGACTCACCTTCTTCGCCAACCGGTTGTATTCTTGAACGAATACATGTCTATCTTCCACTTCGTCTGCATTGTTAAGCAGACCCAATTCGCCGCTGCTTGTAGTCCAGGTGCCACTGCTTCGTGCCCTGCTTCCATAGCCGAAGCTCTGGAAGCTCGCGCTATGTGGAAGCAAAAGAGATGTTGATCTGGCTGAGCCCGGTAGTCGATGCGGGTGATAAACATAAGAAGCTCGAAGGTTTTGCGACGACTGTGACGTGCCCAGATGTTGCGCCATGGAGTCTTCAAAGTATCCAAATGTGCAGATGTCCAGGTTGATACACAACACACCAGGACTCTGAGGGCGAAAGCGCCGGTGTTATCGGCATGTTGACTTCCACACTCGCAACTGTCAACAGTCGCGAGCCACCTGCACCTTCCTGTACACCTGCGGTTGTCGGGACTACCCGCACTTGAGGTGACGAGCATCCCTACCGAGCGCATCATTGAAATTTCAGTCATCCGTTTTGGGAACGTTGGAACGTTGGAACTCCTCCCGACAAGAAATGTTCTTGTGATTTCGGATATGTTTCTCTTTCCTTCTCGCCATGGACTGCAAGCCGACGAAACCTCATTATGTACCTACTGCAGTATATCAACAAATCCGTGTCAAGTGCGCATGAACTTGATCCCGACGCACCGTTCTGGAGAGAAAACATGCGGTAATGCTTTCTCTATCCACACCCTCCGCGAAAGGAGCTCATCGACTAGTTGAGACTCCGAACCCAGCACACCGACCCAGCACACCGAAACAAGAGACAAAACAAATTCCAATGATTCACGAGTATGCCATAACTGCGCATCCGACTTGCAATAATCTAGACTCGTACCTTGAACCCATTGTCCCGCTGCATCATCATGGTAACGTCATAAAAAAGGGCCGAATCGGTGCTTTGGTTATGCATCCTCCTCTCCATATAGCAGCACATATTTAAGAATGTCCGAGAGGGAGATGACGCCTTGTAATTTATTTTCATCGTCGACAACGATCAATCGGTGTACTCTGCTCTTGCGAATGGTATCAAAAAGCGAATCGAGTCGGTCCTCCGCGCTGCAGGTGTATATGCCGGGACTATCGTCTGGTCGTTTGCATAGTGCTTCGCCAACTGTGTTGTCGAGCTCCTCATACGCACCCCCACGGATACAAGGAATAACATCCACAGCTTCAAAAGCGTTCAACACTCTATTTTCAGAGTCCACAATGGGTATGCAGCTGATGTTTCTGTCGACCATCTTGTGTATGGCATCCAGAACAGTATTGTTCATATGTACGGTGGCCAAATCTGAGTAGGTTCCCAATCCAATCTCCCGAACGGTCTTCTTCAGCATCACGGTGTTATGCTCGTTGTTGACAGCGATGAATTTGAGAATGCGATACTGTGTGATGACTGAAATCACCGTCTCCTTGCCTGAGCCCTCGTCCACATCGACTAGTGGAATTCGTCTCGCGCGAGTCTTGAGCATGCGCCGACAGGCCTCGTATAATGGTCTCGATGGATGAACAGATACGGTCTCGATCGGAACAGATCCTATAGCTTTCTCGATATCTGCCATCCTTGATGAGTACGTAGAGCGAAAACGGGGGTGGGAAAGACGAAAAAAAGCAACACATTGTGCTGCGCATTTACCTCGTAGACTGCTCAGCCGAAACTGATCAAGTTTACCGATTTCATCGGGAAATTGGTAGTAGTATTGAATAACATTGATGAAATCAGTTGATGTCAAGATACCGGCGAAGCGACCTCGGTGCGAATCCCACAAGGGCGCCGAGACAATTGCTGTGAGCACCTGGTCAGTTACTGACAGGATATATCGATATGTCTCAAACAGCAACAGTAGACAGTAGTGTTGTGTTGCACGGAACCCATGGTCACAGCGCTTACAGTTTTGTAACAAGATATTAAGAGTCTTTTTGATGAGGAGATCGGTGTCTAACACGATGAGCCTAAATGAGAGTGGCAAGACGTCGTAACTGGTGCGAACTTTGAGGAATTCGCGGATCGCTTTCTATGAGATACGATTAGCTCTTGGACTATGTAGGCTAGGGCTCTGACTGAGCAACATGGCACAGAGTGCGCCGCGCCAGGTCTGCGCAAGAGAGCATGGAGGAATGGAGAGACAGAGGGATAGTGGGAGCATAGCAACGAACCAGACCCTGTAGCTGTTCTTTGTCAAGCGGACTCTGTCGACTCTGTCTCGGTTTCGGAGCTGGCTGCTCGGGGGTAGTTGCCATGGTGCTACCGTGTGATTTATTGAAGCGGAGGTATGAGGAGGGGGCCACGAATTGCGGCACCCGGATGGCAGGTAGTCGCGGAGGCGCGGCGGGAGCTGTGGTGATCGAGGGAGAAGCGGCAGCTGGTGATTTTGCGTCCGATGATTCTGCCTGGGCTGGATAAGAAGCTGGAGAAGCTTCAGCGGGTGGTTGAGAGGTATGTTGTGCGGGAGGTGGTGCGGTTGGTGGTGGCCCAGACATGGCGTCGGTGACCTGTTCACGAGACGCGGGCGCAGCAGCGTCAGGCTCGAGGCTAGCCGCGGCCTCGGCAGGATCATGTTCGTCCATCCAGCGACGGACGAATGACAGCGTGTATGTACCGTATCCCGATATCCGACGTATACGATCGTCCCTTTTCCTCGGAGATGGACGGCCTTGCTTTGCTGGTCAGTGCTGTGGTTCTTGTTGTTTGCGACGGGTATGTTGCGTATCCTGAGTTTGGTTGGGAGGGGTAGGAGAAGACTTGCAGACTGTGGATGGGGGTGCTTACCTGAGGTACCTAGTTGACTGACCCGGTACACAGAAACCGCACGTAGTACCCGCCTGAAGATAGGTATCCAGAAAGTAGCTTCCAACGGCTGCGTCGACCCAGACAACGCAACGAATCAACGTCATAGCACAAGCCGGTCTCGAAGGTTCGTCTTTCAGGGAAACCCAAGACACCTAGAGCGTGTCTCTTACTTCCTCACTTTTTGGCCCCTCTTCAGTCTCTCCATTGTATGATCTTGCGCTGGCTGCCTCTCCTCCCGCGATTGCAAGAAGCGGCGCTGCAAGACTTGAGGAATGAAGTGGAACGTGTAGAACTACTAACTCGTAACATTACGTATACATAGGAGGTATGGCATTGCGCTTCTAAGTTCTAACTTGTCCCCCGCCAACATTGAACACGCTAACGGTCGAGATGATACATAAGCGATTAAGGTTCGAGCGTAATGCGCATATGAAACACCCAGTTTCAGATTCTCAACTTTTTGGATGTCCAATGTGATGTAAATGAAAGTAAGCAAGTACTGGCAAGTTGCAACAGGTTGAGAGCCGGAGGAAAGAAGCCGCTGGTGTGACAGCAGCAGTTGCTCTGAGCTATTTGTTTAAAATTGTTCATCTAATGGATCGATCTTCCATGCCTGGTCAACCCTACGTCACTTTCTGGAGCGTTGATATCTAGAAAGGTGACGCCTTGTATGTTAATGCTGCAAAGCTACTCTATGCGCGGCGCTTGTCATTCGGAGACAAATGTGCTTCGAAGCATTCCGCGATTCTGTCTGTCTATGTACTGGAAGATAGATATCTGCCTAGGCTAGCCCCTGTTGGCCGCTCGACATTACAAAGCTTTCAAACTCAGCCATAGCAGATCCGCGAGCTTTCCAGATTTCTTGCTGGCGACTTTGGCTTGCGAAATCCTTGGACCAGCTGAGCAATGGACGCAGCCTCTTCACAAAGTGCAACAGCGGGGCGCCAAGGAGAGGTAGGATCACGAGGTTCGCTCGAGTGTGGTTGCGACAGTGACTGAAGTTGGTCGTGTGCTGTGTTAGTGATCCAACTCTGGTGGTTGCGGACTCATGTGCACAAGAGAGGCACAAGAGGTGGCGTGGACAAGTCCTCGAGGCTTAAGATCTCGACATTCGACTGTAGTTAGTCGTCATCTCTCGTCCGTGGGCGGGCACTGGGCAGTGCCAAATCCAATGCAGTCAGGCGAACTGACGGTGTCCTAGACTCTTGGGTACTGTTCCTAGCAGGGGCTGCTGCATAAACAATGAGCGCCACAGCCCACGTATCGCCGGAAGCTTGTCATGTGTGCACTTCTACATGTGTACATGTGTAGGTATGTATCCACCAGGCGGTGTCTTCGAGAGTTGTGAGGCGGTAACATTGAACAACATTTTGAAAGAGATGGCCCGGTCTATGTATAGCCGTGAGCGCGTAAGTGCGTTGTACCGTGTGCGCGTGAACGGGATCTCTTGAAAGTTGAGACTCGAGAGAGATTAGAGAGATAACAAAAGACAGAGACAGCACGGACAAGCAGCATCCAGTCTAGCCGGGGGTTGTTTTTATCTTTAGTCTGGCCCATGACGGCATAGCACCTGGGCTGGCGAGCTCAATTGGCTGCTCATAGTTGAAGAGGGTCTGCGAGGCTTTGGTCCCTGGAAACAGCAGGAGCAGCAGCAGATGCACTAGCGAGCGAGAAGGAAGCAGGAAGGCAGCTTTGGGGTGCTGCTTTCCCGAGCTCTGGCCAATGGTGAGTGTCGCTTCCGCTCACACTTGGACATTTGGACTCTTGGGGCCCCCGTTGTGGACATCGTTGTCAGTTGAGTCTTGTCGTCCATATCGTCCGTCGTCCATCGTCTATCGTCCGTCACCCGGCCCACCTCGCTCTGCCCATGTCAATAACTCCAACCGCGCTCTCTGCCCATTCCTGACCCCTTCTGCTGCAACGCCCATATTCTCCCTCCTCCCGGATTTCCCATCTGTCAAACAATCAAACTCATCTCGTCCGTGTGTCATCACTTACCCCCCCCCCGCCAGATTGGCCCCTCCAGCCAGTTGTCACATAGAAAGTTAGAACACACCAACCAGCAATCCCAAGCGGACGCAGCTAGGGCGAGCCGTGATTCGCTTCGTCTCGACGCCAGCCAGCCGCTGGGTTGCACCGTACAGGGTCCCCCCGACCCAACCAACAAGCCGACAAGTCCGTAGCGTGAACGGACCTTGAATCTGCAGCCCCGATACTGGTCGAAATCATCACGACTTCAGCCCTCCGCCAAAATAGTCCCATCACCACACACGGAGTTGACTGCCGGTGATTCTAGCCATGGGTAACTGCGGCTCTTCCTGCTGCGGAGGTATGTTGCCTATGCTTTCTGACTCCTGTTGCCGCCGGCTTCGGGATCTGACCGGCTGACGCGATCTTTTCTAGGCCGGTCTCGCGAGAGTCTTTACGAACCTGTGCTTGCCGACAACGAGCGTGAGGCTGTCGCCGACTTGCTACAATATCTCGAAAACGTTGGTCATCGAGCCCCTTCCGTACAGATCGAATCTTCTCTTGGTGAATTCCGGAATTGACCCTGTTCGTAGCGCGGCGAGACGGATTTCTTCACGGGCGAACCGCTTCGAGCTTTAAGCACATTGGTGTTCTCGGAAAACATAGACCTTCAACGAAGTGCAAGCCTTACTTTTGCGGAGATAACTGAGCGAGGTATGGATACTGGACCGCGTGATGGATTTCGGGAGCCAAGAAGCGTCACCATTATGCTGCGCTCCCATCTATATGCCGTGGTTCGCTTCGGCTCGCTTCGACTCGCCCATTGTCCTGCCGTATGCTGACTGTTTGATGTCTAGATGTGCGAGAGGTTGACCGAGATACACTGGAGCCTATCTTGTTCTTGTTGCAAAATCCCGATGTTGAAGTTCAAAGGGCTGCCAGTGCAGCGTTGGGCAATCTCGCGGTCAACAGTAAGCGCAAGCCGTGGTATACACTTGACAAACAAAAGCAAGAGACTGACGACGATACTCTCACAGCGGAGAACAAGGTTCTTATCATCCAACTTGGCGGCCTGACGCCCCTGATTCGGCAAATGCTGTCACCGAACGTTGAGGTTCAGTGCAACGCCGTTGGCTGCATCACCAACTTGGCCACACACGAGGAAAATAAGGCCAAAATCGCCAGATCCGGCGCACTTGGCCCATTGACAAGGCTGGCTAAATCGCGAGATATGCGCGTGCAGAGAAATGCCACTGGAGCTTTGCTCAATATGACGCATTCTGGTATGTCTTTTCTGTAGAGTCTACGTTGTCTCCCAGCTAATCTATTTTTCCTTTACTGGTAGATGAAAATCGACAGCAACTTGTCAACGCCGGTGCCATACCGGTTCTTGTCCAGCTCCTCGGCTCTCCTGATATCGATGTGCAATACTACTGCACCACGGCCCTTAGCAACATTGCCGTTGACGTCAATAATAGACGAAAGCTGGCGTCATCCGAGCCAAAGCTTGTTCAGTATCTTGTCAATCTAATGGACTCTCCATCGCCCAAGGTCCAATGTCAAGCTGCTTTAGCGTTGAGAAATCTTGCTTCCGATGAGAAATACCAGCTGGACATTGTTCGAGCCAATGGTCTCACACAACTGCTTCGACTCCTTCAGTCTTCGTATCTTCCGCTTATTCTTTCCGCCGTCGCCTGCATTCGAAACATCTCTATACACCCACTAAACGAATCGCCTATTATTGAAGCGCATTTCCTCAAACCCTTGGTGGATTTGTTGGGAACTACCGACAACGAAGAAATACAGTGCCATGCCATTTCTACACTACGAAACCTTGCCGCTAGCTCTGACCGGAACAAGGCGCTGGTTCTGGACGCTGGGGCCGTGCAGAAATGCAAACAATTGGTCCTCGATGTACCTGTTACTGTACAGTCTGAGATGACAGCAGCTATTGCTGTTCTCGCTCTCAGTGACGATCTCAAATCCCATCTCCTCAATCTTGGAGTCTGCGACGTCTTGATTCCCCTGACGCAATCGCCAAGTATCGAAGTTCAAGGAAACAGTGCGGCCGCGCTTGGTAATCTGTCGTCCAAAGGTAAGCTTGATTATTGATCAACGGATGATGTATTACCCATGATATGGACTAATACTTGTTGATTGGCTTAGTTGGCGACTACTCAATCTTTGTTCAAATTTGGAAAGAGCCCAACGGCGGAATTCACGGATACCTTAGCCGATTTTTACAATCGGGAGATGCAACTTTTCAACATATTGCTGTTTGGACCCTGCTGCAATTGTTCGAATCGGAGGACAAAGCCCTCATCGGCCTCATTGGCAAAGCTGACGATATCATCGAACGTGTTCGCGCCATTGCAAACCGACAGGTTGAGACTGATGCTGAGCATGGGGAAGAAGATGAGGGTGAGGTGGTCAATCTCGCTTTGCGATGCTTGGAGCTTCTGGGCCAGAACATGTCCAAAGCTCACATCGAGGGTTGACCAAACTCAACTCATTGACAGACTTGGCAGCAGTGCATCTTTACTACCCTACCTCTGATTTCTTACCTTGTTTCTGTGCTCGGTTTCTAGCACGGCTGCATGAGTCCGTTCTCGTGGAAGCTATGGTGTTCCAAGGCGTTTAAAGAGAGGCTTTTCTTTGTATCCTTTTTTCTTTGTTTCTTTTTCTTCCATTTGTTCTCATTCGATTATCATCCTGACGTCCATGAGGATATCGCACCTCCGCATGGAATACGTCGTCTTATTTCTCCATGCGGTCGAACCTTGCCTTACCCCGTTCAACCCAACTCTTTTTTCTTCTCTATCGAACCCCGATTCTCGAATCGAACGAAGCCAAACAGAGCCAAACGAGACCATACAAGGCCGTTGGGTTCGAGTTTGATTCGCCTCTATAAGAGCAACGGATGCTTACCGCCTTATTTACGAGTATTCATCGCGGACTCTTCGATCAGGCTCATCGGGCTCACAATGTGCATCTTGAGGTATCTCCGGCGACCCTTATTTGTACCAGCATATTTGGCAAAGGTCTTGAAGTAGCCCGGCACTAGCAGCATTGGGCCTTCTTTTCCAAATTTTATTAATGAAGGGGATGACGAATGCATTAAATGGGAGGCTTTACATGGCAGCTGTAATTAGACAAAGACGGTTTCACCAGGCTATATTATACATATCCATAACCGATTAATCTACATGATCGGTCACGATCCAAATCAATGCGAGTGACTTGATTGCGGACACCGCGGAAGTCGTTCAACGCCACAAAAAAAAAACAGAGCACTGTACAAGACAGTTGTTATATCGGATGAGCTCTTGGCCTTTCCATGCTAGTCATTCAGCGGCTGCAGACCGCTTGTGAACCACGTTTTCTCGTCCCAGGGCAATAGTCTACCCACAACCTTGGCTTGCACCAGGGCCAACGGAAGCGGACCGAATGCTCTAGAGTCCCTAGAAGCCGGCAGGTTATCCCCCACAATCCAGCAATGACCCTGAGGCACCTAAAGTTTGTCAACAAAACATGAGAGCTCATAGAAAAGGTTAAGACACAAGAAACCCATACCTGTATCATCTGATCATCCCCCCTTTCTCCAGGCGTGCCGAGCGAGACATAATCCCCGGGCATACCGACCACGCGCTTGATACCAATTTGATCAGATAGCATGGGTATCTTATATATGACCAAGTCCCCAACGGCTATGCCCCTCCCGCGACGTTTTCGCTTATCAAGGACGAACCACTCGCCCTGAACTGAGAAGGTGGGAAGCATGGAGGGTCCTTCTGCTGCGTCGACAGTGAAGGAGTGGCTGTAGACAAGATGGGAGAAGCAGAATGATTTTATGAATGACACGGTGAAGCGGATGGGGTGGCGTTTGAAGTGCTGCATCTTTGTGAAGGGCAGTGTTTGAGGGACGAGGTTCTGGTGGACTTGAACAGCGATCGAGTGATGGGTGATGGGTGATGGGTGTTGAGGAACAGAGAGTCTTTGAGGGATGATTCAAAGACCGGGGTTATAAATTTGAAGAGCGCATTGTGTTGGTCGGTGGAGAGATGATGTTGGTGCGTGGTGGTTCTTTGGTCGTTCTGATGTGAGCGTAGATATGTGCAGAGTTTCTCGCGTCTGTGGACAGTGGTTTATAGGAAGATGGTCTCAATGAAAGCAAGGCTGCTTTGTGAGAACGGCTGGGCTTGGTTGATGCGCAAACGATCGGTGAACTTCAAGGTGTGGACTTTGGAAGTCGATTGCGCTGCGACGCTTATTGGATGGAACTGGACGTAGAAGTGGGTCGTTTCACTGAAGTTCCACCGCATTGGGATTGGGGTGGACGGTGACCAAAGAAATCTCCAAGAACTTCTTGATCTGTCCTCCCTACTCAGAAGCTCAGCGTAGTCTTGATTCAGTCGACACCAACATTGTGTTCCGATATTCACGAACCCATACGTCCAATGAATACTTGATCCATCATAACACTTCCATCTTCACCTTGCGACGATCCTGCGACGATCCTCGACGAAACATGCCCCGTGGGCTCACAATTCTTCAAAACCAAACACACGCACACGACACGCGCACACACAACCATGAGAGCCACCACGCAATGCATCAACACCTCCCGTCGGGCTCTCTGCCGCGTCTTCCTCCCCCCAATTGATCAAACGACACTCCCTCTCCCTCTATTCTTCCTACCCTGCCAGTCGGTCACAAAGCTGCACCAACTCCGCAACTACGCCAGCAAACCCCCCGCCCGCGGGCCCCGTGGCCGAACCGCCGTCGCCGCCTCCGAACAAGTCGCCCACGAGGAGCGCGGCTTCGACAAACGCTTCACGACCCAAAAGGATATTGACAACTCCGGCCGCAGCCGGCCTCCGCAAAACGATGAAATCACCGACCCCCTCATCATGGTCATTGACAACGCAGAGCCCGAGGGCCCCTTTCCGACTCGCCATGTCCTCGCGAAGCTCAATCCAGATGAATTGCTGCGCATGATCCAACCGTATATCCCTGCTGATTCGTCCAAGAATCGACCGAAGCCCCAATATGCGCTGTGCAAGATCTTTAGTAAGGCGGAGGAGCTGGAGCGGCTGAAGCAGCTGCGGGAGAAGAAGAAGGCTGATTCGGCGAAGAAGATCAAGTCCAAGGAGCTGGAGTTGACGTGGTCGATTAGTGAGCATGACTTGGGGAATAAGATGAGGCAGATGGGCAGGTTTTTGGCAAAGGGGTACAAGGTGGAGGTTTTGGTGGCGAGGAAGAAGGGCGGTAGGCAGGCTTCGATGGAGGAGGCGGAGAAGTTGGTGAAGAGCTTGCAGGCGGAGGTGGAGAAGAATGATGGGAGGGAGACGAAGCCTTCTTCGGGGGCGGCGGGGGGGACGATGAGGTTTTTCTTGGAGGGGAAGCTGGTGAAGTAGAGGGGTGATGGGGGAATATTGTGGTGGTGTGAGAATTGGTGATGGAGGCGTGGAGGCTGGAATGGTTTCGTGGGTTACTTTGTGGGTTACTAAGAGGGAAGCATAGACGTCACGATAGGATGACATGCCGGCGAAAGACATGTATTATTGCATTGTACTGCATTGTATGGAGTCATGTGTTGTATGGACGAGGTGGTGTAGAGGTATGTACTTGATAGAGCAGCATCTTGTATTGCTTAGAGTATGACAGCAGTATATGTATGACTATTTGGAAACAAGAAACCGTCTAGTGCTGTGCCTGTAATGCAGCTGTCGTGATATCATACCATGGCCATTCTATATGCAAACGTTTCCTCTGTACCGCCCGCTCAAACGCCAGTTTCAGGACGTGAGTCCGAAAAGAAGGAGAGCCAAAAGAAAAGAAAAGAAAAAAACAGAAACGAGGTGAGAACGAAGCCCAAAACCGAAGAAGAAAGAAAATGCACAACCTGCAGTGATCAAGCCCCCATCATTACCTTCTTCACAAAATCTCATCCTCATCCTCATCCACAACACCCCCCGCCTGAACTCCCCCATTCCCTAAAATCCCTCCTGCCTTGACCCCATCATCCACAGCCACAACCTCCTTCTTCTCCTTCGTCACCTTCTTCGTCTTCTTCTCTTTCTTCTCCTTCTTTTTCTCCTCCTCCTCCTCTTCCTCCGTATCCCACTCCATCTCATCCCCCTCATCTACCAACGCCCCAAAACCCCCCTCCCCCACCCTCCGATTCACCTCCTCCCACGCCCTACTCCTCTCAACCACAACCCTCGCCCTTCCTATACTCTTCTCGAGTTTCTTCCCCGTCCGCTCCGTCACCGCCGCGGCCATCTCCAGACCCTTTTCGTGGCGCTTGCGCATTTTACTCGATAGGCGGGCCTTGCGCGCGGGGCGCGTCTTCTTGGACACGCCTGCGGAGCGGTGGACTTCTAGGACTGAGGGGCGGGTATCTGAAGATCGGGAGGGGGGAGCGACGCTTTTGAGGGATTTGTCGGTGTTGATGGAGGGGGAGGTTGCGCGGCGGGCGGCGCGGGAGTGTTTGGAGGGGGGAACTGTGGGAGGGAGGGGTTTGTTAGAACTTAGGAATCCATCTGTTAATGGAGGAGGGGGGAGGAGATTGTACCTCTAGTTTTGGCCATTGTGAGGAGCTTTCAGGGTGTGTGTCTTCTTTGTGTGTTTGGTTGTTTTCCACTGCTTTGTGTCTGTGGCTTTTCGCTTCTTGTGACTGCTTTTCGTTGACGGCGAAGTTGTCCTTGGATGGCTTGGAGGTTTTTTGGAAGGGAGAAAATCGGAACCCCACGTTTTTTTTTGGCAATCGATAAGGCGGAGGCGGGAGAGGAGTTGCGCTTGTGATTCGATTGGCGGGTGGATGGGCGGATAGAAAATCTCAAAGCGGAAGCTGGCTGCCCCAGCAAAAAGGGGACAATTTTGAACTCTTGAAACAGAATCGTAAGCCGACTACATATATCTCAGCTCCCCGATGACCCCGTCGCATTGTTCCATCGATTTTGCCCGGAACACCTCGTCGAGAGATGGGTTTCCTGGACAAACAGTCGGGCAGCCCATCGCCTCAGTCAACGCGACGATGAGACTAGCTCACAAGCTTCGAGCGATGATGAGGCTGAGCATGTCGGTATTCTCATACATCCGGTTCAAACAACTCTTATCGTCACATTCGCATCTTTGATCCTTTTAACAAACCCCGAGATAGTCTCGATCGACTGGAGTCACGCGTCAAGATCTGGTCCGATCACATCCAACGACTTCAACGAAGTCAAGCTTGCAGACAGTGTCAAGCTCTTTTGACTTTACGAACTCGACCCAGATGCCGCTGCTTAACCGAGCCGTGCAGGTAGCAGCATTTCCCTTTTCGACCTTTAGGCCTTGAGGCATCGGTTTGCGGGGAATAATTTCCTTGGCGCGAGATCTTTCAGTGTAACGGACCATACACTCATCCACGGCAATCGCCAGGCCGGACTTGAAGAGGTCCGTTGAAGTCTGTTGGATGTGATCGGACCAGTCCTTGACGCGTGACTCCAGCCGATCGAGACTATCCCGGGGTTCTTTGAAAGGATCAAAGATGCGGATGTGAGTCTGACGATAGGGTTGTATGAACCAGATGTATTCTGCATTAGCTGGGCTGGGCGCATCAAACTCGACTATGCTTCACACAAGGCTTGCTTGAAGGGCAACTATGAAACCTGTGTACCAATCTTTCGTTGGACCCCAGCGCCGGTATCTCAACCTTGGCCAAAACTCAACGTCGAACTCCTCATTAACACAGTATGTAGGAACAGGGCGGCGGGGAACAAAATTGGATCAGCTGCGACAAATGGCGAGCTGGGAGCCCATCGAAAGGTCACCAGACAGCCTTCGTGCATGCTAGATTCAACGAGTATGTATAGTTCCGAAATTGAACATACTCATTGGTAACTTGGTAACAATAGACTGTGGTGCCAGGAGGTCTATTACGTGACTGCTTGAGAGACACGTCAAGCATTACTTACTGCATGTTTTAGCCTGACGTGTCTCCCGATCAGTCACATAACAGTCCTCTTGGCACCGCAGTTTATTGTTACCAATGAGTATCTATTTGATTTCAAAAATAAACTCGTTGAATCTACCTAGTATGCACGAAAGCTCACGCGCTTCTCCACATAAAACTATTTAGGTACATATGTCAATAGGCATATAATTCAAAGACATGGTTCCCCATGTGAGGAAGTCCGGGTATCAACTAAAAAGCACGTAAACCATTCGTAATTCCACTGTCCATTCAAATCAATAAGCCGCTCCAGTGCGCCAAGTTCACCTCTATGCTAATGCATTCACAACACCCAAAAACGCCGAAATAGGCCAAGTGTTTAACCCTGCCGCTCTCATCTCACAGCTGAAAGTCAAACAGGGATATACTACAGCAATGAAGGACGCTTATGTGAAGAGGATGCGTTGTCAGACTGTTTCTTGTCAAGCGTTTCGTTTCCTCGCAGATTGTAGCATGATCCTTCGACGCCTGTGACGAGAAACAAAGAGCATGTGATTAGTAGCAGTTTCTTCTTGCATCATGGATGGAAAACAGGAACACAGGGATCAACCCGGGGTAGGTGCCCGGTGGATATTTGTACTCACAGTATCCGGAATCGCATCTCGTCCCGCAGCGTCCGCAGTGGAAGGGACTGTCCTTGAGGTCCACGCAGGTAATCCCGCATTGGGCATGGGGACCTATTGAGATTATGAGTACATGCATACAACAAGAGACAGAGACAGAGATAGAGGCAGGCAGATAAAGAGAGGAAGGGAACTAGGTGCAACGCAACCCCAGACTTACAAACACAGCGCCCCTTTCGACAGACACTTCCAATTCCGCAAGTCCGCCCGCAAGCACCGCAGTTCGTGGGATCATTGACGCCTATATCAGCACAGATTGGGTGATTCTCGATACTACACATGGCGGTCGTGTTGGTCTTGTTGCAGGTGCAGGAGCACATGCCCTTCTGGGCTTGGTAGAAGAGTTCTTTGCCGCCGCGGCCGGAGAGGTACATGCCGTAGTACTTTGCTTGGAGAGTACAAGCCAGGAGGACCTTTATGAGGGGCGGAAGAAAGAAGGAAAGACGGAAAAAGTGATTAGCTAATGACGACTCACGAGACAGATGAAAGACGGGGGCAGTCTTTGCGCAGCAGGACTTTCCCGGGACTTTTATTGCGAAGAACACCGAAAGGGGTGGAAGGGGCAAAAAGAAGGAAGAAAAAGTTCGAGGCGCGAAACGGGAGGGAAAAAGACGTACCACAATGTCCCAGTGGGTTTTACCCCAGTGGTCGAAGCAGTACGACATTGCTTCACCAACGAAGAGATCATTGCACGACTCCCAGTCATACGACTCACACTGGTCATAGCAGCGCGACTGGGAAGCACAAGCACTCGTAAAGTTAAACATTCCAGCCTTCCACAGATTCGCCGTGTTCCGACAGATATTACCAAGATCTGGCTGCTGATTATGGTGCAGACGAGGAGTGAGTCCAGCAGGCGCACTAGGACACTTGGGCGCCGCATTAGGCGGAGATGGGACATGGTCACGATTCGGCGGGACATGGCGCGTATTGTCTCCGCGAGCCTTTTCATTAACCGGGTGGTTCGCGGGCACGGCCTTGAAGTGATTATGGTCCGCATTCCCGGGGACAGCCTGGACGCGACTATCCGGATATGGAAGGAGAGCCCACGAGTAGGGCTGGCCTTCGACTTCCAAGGTGATTTGGCCCTCGCAGTTGACGCGGAATATGGTGGTGAGGAGATTGGCGTTGGGGCCGGGAGGCGGAGCCGTGTTGGTGAGTCTGAACATGCCGCTGCGGTCCATGGCGACGAAGCGCGGTTGTTTGCCGGCAATGAGGAGGTCGTAGAGGCCGTCGGGGGCGCCTGGGTGCGAGGGCTTTTGGAGATAGAAGACGTCGACTTTCATTTTCAACGGCTCGAGACTGCCGAGGGGATCTGTCGCAGCGGGAGGGACCGGTGGTTGAGCCAGGAGCGCGATGTGGTCGGTCTGGATCTTTGCCCAGGCGGCTTTCCATACAATGGGCACAAACTCTTCGTTGACCATGGTGAAGGTCGCCTTTGGGCCTGTCACTGCGAGGCAGGGGCCGGGCTTCCACGTCGGGGATGGGACTGCGGTCTCTGGAACGGGGTCGTGGCCCTCGTCCACCAGCGATGGAAGCTCATACTGCGAGTACGTGTGCGACTTGATGAATTCTTCCTCGTTGGCGTACCCGTCGTGCGGACGCACCCTCTTGGTTGCCACGTATGGAGGACTGTCTGTCATCATGGGCACGTATTCCGCCGCCGTCGTCGCCTCGATGCGCCGCACTTCTTCTGTTGGCTCCGCGTCGGGGCCCTTATCGTAGAAGAGGGGTTTACGGAACGCGGGCTGAGAGTGAGGTTAGCTTGCTGAGGAACAATCAAGAAGTGAACAGGATGGAGGGTGCCGTTTTATTTTTCGAATCCTTTTCTTCTAGTAAAGCAGGGAAAGGGGGGAAGCCGGCAGAGAAGAACTCGGGAAGTATATAAGAGCCCTCATCATTCTTCGCCACCCGTCTCCCCTTTCATGAAAGCAAACAAAAGAAAACTCACATAATTATCTACGGCGAATGTACAGCCAGCGTCCCAGTGCGACTCTTCCCGAGGCGTAGTTAGAAGGAGATTATCCGCTATTCTCTGGCGCCACAGTCGACAAGTCCCTTCCAGCCCGAGAGAAAAAGACTGGCACCGAATGTCGTCGTGGCAGCGCTGCCAACAGCCGGACCAACTGGCGTCTCTGACGGAAGGTCCATATTCCGCCAATACGGCAAACCTGGGGCTGCCGCGTATGTTGCATAGGTGGCGGTTGGTATTGCAGACTTTGTCGTAGAAAGTATGGACGTGGAAGATGGGGAAGATAGGGTCGCTGCTATTAGAAATGTCAGCCGGTGTTATAGAAGCATGAGTAGGTAGCTCGTGTATGCAGAAACTGAAATGCACATGTCAACAAGGGAGAAGAAGACATGATATACGTACTGATCATAGAGTTGGCAGGTTTTCAGCGACAGACTGAAGCTCGTGCATTTCACCGACGCAAGACACAACGCACCACACTGATTCACACTCAAAAGTCCGCTCTGGTTGTAGGAAGCATAACTTGGTATCAATCTGGCTCCTTGGTAGGCGCAAATCGGTTCCTTCTCATAGTAGTAGGCTTCCAGAAGCGTCGCCCCGACCAGCAGTAGGCACAAGATGCGGAACAAACGATAGTGAGAACTCATCGTGGTTTCCTGAAAGGCTGAAACCTTCGATCAGCATAGGTATGAGATATCTTTCTGTGAAGTCTGTCGTCTTGCAAAGAATTCTCCCAAGATGAATTTTCCGGTGTTCTTTCAATTTTACCGTCTTCCTTCTGTTCATCGTACCCCCTGGGCCCCTTTCCAGCTTTATATACATGGCCATGCTGCCCCGAGAGGCCTTGTCCGTGTCTCTGCTGAGTACTGAATGTGCCGGTGGCGCTTTTGACCATAGACACTTAGAGAGAGAAAAGAAACTCTATGTAGAAGCGCTTGACCAATGCAATGACTTCATCTTGCGATGGGCGTCCGTATGGGCTGCGCGGACGGGAAGCTAGTGTCGTATGGCACAGGAGTTGTGTCACGTGGCGGGCGGACTAAGGTCGAAACAAAGCAAGGTCGCCGGGAACTAGCATTAACTCTTGGGCCAAGAGAAGTTTAAAGTCTTGCGTATACGTATCACATGTTGAAGAAGGTGAAGGAGTGAAGTTGTGCCTTGGTCTCTTGGAATTGGATCACGATGAATGGTTCCTCAATCTTGGCGGGGATCCGCTACTACATAGGTATGCATGAGTCCCGTCCCATTCGCTTACTGGGGTGCCACAAAAGGTCCGTAGACGTCAAGGACGAATTTTCAACACCCCAAGAAGTACTCTGTACAATCTACAATCTACAATCTACAATTGTACAACATACAGAGTAACATACGATTGCTGATCTCGGCGAAAAGATACGCGAACCGGGGTCGGAAAGTGCGGCGTGCAACCTCGACACGTCCTGCAAGGGCCAGATAAATCATACATAACAGGGGCGCTGGGCGCATGAGTGATCTTGGCGCATTATTAGGGCCAATTCCTTGCCTGCACTCTGGAGTCTGTATGTACATACCTACTGTAAGTCTGTAACGGACAAGGGGATAACGGACAATGCTCAGTTGACGGTCGTTGTACAAAGTCGCTCACCTCAGACCTGCATCACCCCATGGCTCCCGCGGGTGGGTGATAGCTAGATACATAAGAGAGCCATGGCGATGCTCATGCAGGATGCTCGACTTGAGAGCTACGCAAAATCTCACTCTTTCACCTCGTGGTCAACAATGAGCCTCAAGTCCGTCCTGACCACCGTCGTGGCCGGGTCGCAGTACCTCATCCATCCGCAAGTCGTGGTATGTACCTATGTACCTCTCCGTATCTACATGGCTCCCAGATCAAGGATCCTAGCTCCGCCCTCCCGAGTCCCGCCCCTTTCCCGTCCCTTTTTCTCCGTCGATTTTGCTCCGCCTGGGGCAGTACACAACAACATGGAAGCATGAAGAACTGACGCGTCGATTCACGACTCACAGGGCATGATCCATGAAACCATCAATCCCGACGTCATAATCCCCGTAACCGTCCTCGAAACAAGACAGCTGTATTTTCAACTCGAAGGCACACTGGCCCTGTTTGACTTCTATGACGATGTCTTCAATCCCGAGTTTGGACGCATACTCGTCGAGAAGTCCGATGCCAATTCTTCATCACCCGTCAGGTCCATGCAGAGTGGCGCCAAGTCCGTCATGCATCTGCGCAATGACATGAACTCGGCCGGCACATCGAAGCGTTCTGTATCGGATTTGCCTGCCGGGCCGTACATCCTACATGGTCCCAATCTTCATCAGGCATGGAGGATTTACAATGATACTCTGAATGCGTTTGCCGTGGGCGTGTATCCGGACGATGTGGATGACTTCGACGTGTACTGAGACCCCCTTCTCCTTCCAGCGCCTTTACCTTATGAATACCTAGTATTCTCTGATAGACACAGCTTTGCAAGATGACTGACTGCCGGACGTGTAGCTTCAACACACTGCAGTTGCCAGGCGATAATGCGAGCGGTAACGCGCTGATTCCTGTGCCATCGAAATTATATCACACGGTGCCGCCTGCAAGTGCACCACTCAGGGGCTTCCGATTCACCGTGCCAGACTCTATGCCCTTGAAAGGCGTACCTACATCCATGTCCAGCGCTTCTTGGAATGAGTTGCATAATGGCACAGCGGACACCACCGCCGCGTTCGCCAAGCGGCTCGTGGACCTCGGCGCTGTCATTGTGGGAAAGACCAAGTCCTCGCAGTTTGGCTCCGGCAGAGAATGGACAGACATAGCGGCTCCCAAGAACCCACGAGAAGACGGGAGTCAGGATGCCGCTGGGGGGTCGACAGGTGCTGGCAGCGTCTTGGCCGGATACGACTGGCTGAGAGCTTCCACCGGTATTGACGGTGCGTGCTTACTACTACTGGCGAAACTTTTCCACGTGTAGTCATGACTCTTGAAACTCATTTTTCAATCTTGTTTCTTTTAGCTATCGGTCAAACGCTTGAAACTGTCGCGGCTCAGGGTCTTTTTGCGCTCCGTACATCGCCCGGGCGACTACCATTCGATGGTCTACAAAGCAGTCACCCGTAAGCGCCCACGTTCGCCTCTCCGGGTGGATGAGAAATGAGGAAAGGGGGCCAGACAACGATAACGGCCCGTCAAGAAGTCTTGTCGTTCTAACATTGCGTAGTATCTCGAACACCATGAGTATTTTCGGCATCGATCTCCCTCAGCTGTTCCGCGATGCCACGGCCATTGTGCACCAGTCTCTTTACAGTCCTCCCATCACCTTCCCCAAACGCCTCATCTCAGTGACGGATCTGGACAGTGCACACAACGGCCGGGAAGGCAGACAGAGGCATTTTCTTCGCGCTGTGGAGGCTTTTCTCGGCGTCCAAGCCAAACAAGTCAGTCTTGAAAGATTGTGGAGATCCAAGCCGCCCGCCGAGGCTAAAGGTCGATCTCTGCAACATTACATGAGAAAGGTATGTTTGTTACTCTTTTCAGGAAGCGGAACTCTTATCGCTGATATTACCTAGGCTCCCTTTTTCTCATTTTGCTACGAACTCTACCATCAATATGATGTGTTTCGGAGAGAGTATCAGGCCGCTTTTGGAAGACAGCCGGCTGTAGAGCCTACGGTTGCGTACCAATGGTTCGTGACTGCAGCTTTCTGTTCAACACTTTGTCATCCAAACACTGACAGGTCGAGATTAGGAACGTGGGCAAGAACGTCAGCGAGGGAGAGTATGAAGACTATCAGGAGCGCATAGCCGTCTTTCGCGCGTGGTTCAGCAAAAACGTCATGCCGCTGGATGAGGCGGGCGATGCGGTGCTTCTCTTGCCTTATACGACTCGTGGACCGCGGTATACTGCTCCGTATGTGCGATTTTGTGTGAAAAGTGAAAACACGCTGAATGTGCTTTTGCTGACACGAGTATTAGTGAGCCGAAAACTGTGACCGGCGTCACGACTCAGCTGCTTGGTCCGCTTCTTGGGGCGCCGCAGGTGATAGCACCATGTGAGTTGCATTCCATTTCCTCTTCTCTTCCTTTGGGTTTTTTATCTTCTCCTACACTTGGCGAGCCCTCCCTCCCCCATGTTAGCCAAGACTCACACCATATAGTTGCACAATACCCGTACAGATCCAACATCAGCCACCAGCTAGAATACCATGCCATCCACGCAACCCTCATCGGCGCCAACGGCAGTGACACCATGCTCGTTAAGCTTTTGCAGGCAACGTTTGAGCAGGAACAGTGGCGCACAAAACTTGACAAAGGGCGGTTCGTGTTTCCGCCCAACCGGCGTGCCAAAATTTGAGGATCATGAGCGAGAGCAGATTGGCAGATTGGCGCTCGGCAGGCATAAGGAAGTACATAAGCAGGAAGCATCGCTTACAGACGGAGAAACCTGTAGCATACGGCCTATGTATATAGCACGTCATCCGTGCTCTGCCACTCAGCCTCTCTCAATATAGATGAGACTCGAACTGACATCTCTTACCATGACCAAGTTGCCACATTCACAATGAGACACGACTTGATCGGACCGCCATTTCGTCCATGCAGCATTGTTTGGCCCTGTGTCAGCCAAGCCCATGTAATGCTGCCACTCTGAATCCGTCCTACCAATGCTGTCACTTTAAGTCCGCTCACCCAATCAGTGCGTCGTCAGCGACGCTCACGCAATCCCGTCCGCAGATCCTTACCATCCTGGATTCGATTTCTCCAGCCCATCTTCAAAACCCCAACCTGTTGAATAGCACATGGCATTCAATGCAACGGACATATGTATAGAAGAAGGCAGGTCGTCTGACTCTGACTGGCCGCGGGGAAGATTGTGCATCCCCTCTCCAAAGGGGGCTTTTCGGAGTTCCGGGCTTTGGCGCACTACAAGACGGATCGGCGAGGCTGACCATTGACTCATAGAAGCCCGACTAAGGTTGTTTTTTCCTTTTCCGGAACATGATGATGCAGAAGTGACATCGGGGTGGGTTGGGTAAGTGGTGATATAAAGAGGGGAAGTTGCGCTTCCATTCCGTCAATGTCCTTGGGATACTCTCTCTCACGTTTTGCATTATTTTCAGCACTCTTCCCAATCCACATATTGAGAATTCTTCTTCATCTGCCACATACTTCCAAGTCCCAGCATCGTCTTAGACCACATACCACAAACACGAAGACAAAACCAAAACACCTCGACGGCTGATCCAGTTTCACAGGACCGTGCCGCAAGAACTACGGGTCTCAAGTCTACAGCACAACACCCTGTCTAAACTCTACCACCTGTAACCTCTCAAACCGTAACCGCAATGTCCGAACCAACCCCCGGGCCCCAACCCTGGGCACCCAAATGCATAATCTTCGAGCTGGGCCTCCTAGTCAACAGCTCTACGAAAGACAATCCCGCCGCCGCCCCTCCCGCCGCGGATGATAACGACGAAAACAAAGATCCGGCAAAGGAGTGTCCCCCAGATACTAAAGATGACGGCCCCAGCACCGGTCCCGTCCCCGTCCCCGTCGGCGTCCCCGTTCCAGCCCCCGGTGCCGACTTCGAAGACGGCAAAATCGTACGAGGCTGGGCCGGCGTCCAAGGCATCCCCAACCCCAGCCCCTCCGCGCAAGGGCTCCTCCAGCGTGTCCAACAGAAAGGCATCCGGGTCGGTCTCGTGAGGGACCATTCCGAGGTAGAAACCGTGGTAGATGAATTGGGAGTGTCCCCGTCGCTGATTCTCTTCGTGGGGTCGGCGACGCTGGGGAGTTTGCCTGCCGCGCCTGTTGTGCGTGGGGAGACGATGCGGGCGGCTTGGGTTCGTCCGGAGGCTGCGAAGAGGGTGGCTATGCCTTTGGGGAGGGGGAGTTCTTTGTGGGGGGTGTTGGGGGCGGTGGAGGATGCTATTAAGCGGTTTTTGTGAATTGTGAGGAGTGAGGGGGGACTTGGATGGCAGAGTTTCTTGCTCTTGGGTGCTCATTGAGTCATTGCTATCGTGGCTGGGTTTCTGAAAGCTGGGGTGCTTGGCGGAGTATGAGATTGTTTTTTATTGGGTTCTTGTCTCGCTTTACTTTTGTGTGGTAGTCAGCTGCCAGAGTCACGAATCTTAGGAGGTCAAGTTGACTATGTGGATAAAGTTGCATCTGCCATCGGGTTGCGTGGATGGTTGAGCGTGTGCGCCTGTAGGTCCCGTGTGAGGGACCTACTTAATCCTTGGATCTGTTTCTACGTGACATCTCGAGAATCGGGATACGATTACGCGAGCTTCAATCGATGTTAGGCATGAACGTTAGACACCTTCATGAGTCATCTATGTTGAGTCGTTGACTCGTTTATAGATCAGATGATTCAGATCATCACAGTCAGACTCGAACTGACATCTGACATCTCTGACTATAGCAAGTCGCAAAGATGCCATTCTCGGATTCGGGAATGAGACAACTCATTTCATAGATGCTCAGTTGTACGTCACTGAAGACCGAACTCGCCCAGCTAGCATGTGCGTCAGCCAAGCCCATATAATGCAACGCTTATGCAATGCTATCCGCAGATCCTTGCGTCCCGCTATCAACCTTCATCATTCTTGACCTGTCAATAAACATAGAACTCAATGCGCCCGACATGTGGGAAGAAATGTCATACAGCTCGACAGAGAGGTCGGCTGACCGGTCGACTGTGACATTATACCCATAAGAGGCGAACATCATCTTCCCCTCCAGAGTCCAGCACTGCGAAACAGACCGGCTAGGCTGACCATTGAGTCAGAAAAGGCCGACTAAGGCTGTGTTTTCCATTTCGGGAACATGATGATGTGGAAGTGACATCTTGGTGGGTTGGGTAAGGGATGATATAAAGAGGAAGTTGCTTTTACCATTCGGACCTCGGTCATGGATTTCTCTTCACTCTTGCATCGTCTTTGTCGCTATTTGTATCGATCGATATATCGAGCAGTCGTCATTTTCCAAACTTGAGACAAGAATCTGGGAATAACTACGAAGGAAATACTGAGACTGAGACACCTTGAGTGACTGAGTCTTGACGCTGGATCCCGATCAGTTACACAACAGTCAAGACGGTCGCGAAATAACCACGGCAACGCCTTTTATACTGTACCTGCGACCGGCCCGGCGCTCTTCTCAAAAAGTCCTTCCTACAAGGGGCAATGTCTGGGCCAACTTCCCACCCCTGGGCACCGAAATGCATAGTCTTCCAACTCAGTCTCCTCGTCGACCCAAACGACAGATCCGTACCGTCCACCACCGGCAATAACAATAACAATAACAACAACAACAACGACAGCAACAGCAGCAGCAACAGCAACAGTAACAACAAGGCTCCGTACAAGAAATTCCTCCAAAATACAAAAGACAACGACACAATCCCCGTCTCCGTCTCCGTCCTCGGCCCCAGTACCACTCCCGCCCCCTCACTCCCCAACTCCAACGAAGACCCCAACTCCAACAAAGATAACAAAGACAACATCACACGAGGCTGGTCCAGTTGCCAAAACGTAAACGTCCCCAACCCAAGCCCCCCCGCCCAAGCCCTCCTCCAGCGCGTCCAAAAGAAAGACATCCGCGTCGGAATCGTGCGGGACCAGTCCGAGGTACAAAACGTGGTGCAGTCGATAGGAGTCATCCCGTGGCTGGTTCTCTTCGTAGGAGCGGCGCCGCCGTATCAGCGTCCGCCTTCGGGGCCTCTTAAACGCAAGGATACGATGCGGACGCTTTGGCTTCCTCCTGTGGTGTGGGAGGGGGGGCGGCGGAGCGGCGCGGTGAGGTTGGTGGAGGATGCGATTAAGCAGTATTTGTGAGAGGTGAGGGGGGACTTGACAGTTGAGGCTCGCGGGATGGAGAGTCGGAGACTGGAAGACGGAGAGAGTTTCTTTTTCTTTGGGGTTGCTTTGCATTTGGATCTTGGGTCACATTTGCGTCCTTGTCTTGTTTTCTTGTGTCAAGGAGACTGGATTGGAGTTGGACTGAAAGATATGTAAGAACAAAGTTGCATCGATTTGGGTGATGGTCAAAAAGTCCAGGCACGTGCGCCTGTAGGTCCCGTATGAGTTTACCTAGGCGATATGTCCTTGGATGCGTTTCTGCATGTGACGTACAGTATTTAGGTAGTCGGTAGTCGAGATCTTACAATTGAATCAATGTAAGCCACGAACCCTTCTTCAAATATATATGTTGAGCCAAAGAGATCAGTCTCAAAGTGGCATTTCTTACCATGATAAAGCGGCCCTGGCAATGAGACGCAAGTTGCAATTCATCGGACGATCCCCCGTCTCATCAATGCAGAAATCTACATGAATGAAGATACAATTCGCCCTGGAAGCAAATCATTGAAGCTGCATTGAGTTCGCCCAATTACTCAGTCTATCGTCAGCGATGCTCATGCCATCTGCAGATCCGTGCGTTCCAGTCTTCATTTCCCCGATCCAACTTCAAAACCTTAATCAGGAGTCAGCCCGACCGGCAAACGTGTAGAAGAAGCAAGTTCATACAGCTGGAAAGGGGGGATACGGATCCGAGGGCGTGGCCGTGTGAATTGTAATTGAGGGCCTCGCGATGGGCCTCGAAGATGTCTAACAGGAAATGCGTACCAATATTCTCTGCTTCTTCAGACGGTGCTGTTCCGAGTGTTGAGGCACTGCGAAGCACGCGACCTGAAGGCCGTGAACCAGAAAAGGCCAACTCAAATTGTGTTTTCCATTCCGGCAACATGGTGATGTGGAAGTGACATCGGAGTGAGTTACATACGCTTCAATGTTCGAGGTGCAGTATAAAGAGAAGCAAGCCTCACATCACGATCCATTTACGTCTCAGGATTCTCTCACTCAAAACTCTTGCGTTTGTCCTCTTTCCCATGATTCCAACCCGATGTGCCCAAGTTCTTCATTTATCGTGACTCACTGAGAATCTGAGATGAGACACTTTGGCGCAGAACCAGTCAGTACATCAGTTACACCGTCACACACGAGACGGGCTATAACCTACAACAACAAGCCCCCTTCTCTTGGGCCTTCTATACTATCCCACCCCTACAACAACAAAGTTCAAACTCCAGCCGCGCATCCAAAAACCAAAAACCAAAAAAACAACGAACAATGTTCAAACCAACATACATCCCCTGGGTCCCCAAATGCATAATCTTCGACCTCAGCCTTCTAAATGACCCTAAAGGCACGCCCGCACCCGCACCCGCACCCGCACCGCACACCAACAACAGCAATACATCCACCACGGACATGAATGAAGGCAGCAGCTCCAACACTGGCCTTCTCAACGACGAACTCAAAATCGTACAAGGCTGCTCCGGCATCCAGAGTATTCCCAACCTCAGCCCCCCCGCTCGAGTCCTCCTCACGCGCGTCTACAAGAAAGGCATCCGGATCGGTCTTGTGCGGAATCCGTTGGAGGCGCAGGACGTGGTGCGTCTGATGGGTGTGCCTCCGCGGACGGCGCTCTTTGTGGCTGCGTCGGCCGCGCATGGGATTATTCCCCCGGGACATGTCCTGTATAAGGATTCGATGCGGGTTATGTGGATTCGTCCCGACGCTGCGGAGATCGTGGCTCTTCCTCCGGGTAGGGAGGGACTGGTGGGAGTGGTGGAGGTGTCGATTGAGCATTATTTGTGAGGGGGGCCCTCTCGGTCGATGCGGCGGGTTCTTTGGTTCTTGCTCTTGGTGACTGCTGGCAGCTGCAGGAGGTGGTTTTCTGGAAGGGTTGGGTTGATGTACTTGGTATTCGTGCGAATGTGAGGTTTTGAGTTTGGGGTTGCTGTCTTGCTTTGTTGGTGTTGAGTAGAATAGACTGAGACTGATTTGGCAAAGGTGCATCGAGTTGCGTTGATAGTCAGAAGTATGCGCCTGTGGGTTCCGTATGAAATACGCTCATTGTTCTTGGATCCGTCTCTGGATAGCTGAGGGCGCGACAGCTTGGAATGATACATGGCGTAGCCCCTTACGGTGCTTTCTGCCTTCGATATGGTACACTACATGTCGTACATCTCTGTGTTCTCCTTGGTTTCTCAGTACTTACATCTCACATCTTACATTTGCATCATGCACGTCGTGTCCCTTCTAAGCTCCTCCTTCGCCCACCACCGTGTCTGGACTTGTCTTTACTTTCTTCCGCACAAGCGCCGCCCCCAACACATTCACATGCCCTTCTTCGTTGCTCTTCTCGACATCCTCTCCATCGGGCGACACCTTTGCCCTCTTCCGCTTCACCAGCCCGCCCACGTCGTTGACTTTGACCACGTCCGCGGCACTAGAGCAAGAAGCGTCATTACGCTCGCGCGTCTCCTCCCTTTGGCCCGTCGCAAGGCAGCCCCAGTCGCCGTTGCCAAGCCCGCCTTCCTTGATCCATCGCTCTGTACTGCTGACGGCTTTGTCGAGAGTGGAAAAGTCGCTGTGTAGCATGAGCTCCGTGATGCGCTTGTAGGCGCGTTCGTTGAGGATGCGGCTTCCGCGACCAGCCTGTGGCCAGTAGTAGTGGCGGGTTTTAGTCGGGATATCGATATCGGGGTTCCGCTGTTGAGTCTTGGCTGTGAGCTGTCGCCGTATGACGCCCCCTCTCAACTTTTTGAACCTTTTGATCTTGAGCTTTGGATTCGCTCTGGCCTTTGCAATTGCTTTTTCTATTGACTTCAGACGACGTGTCTGAGGCTCTACTTTGGCAGGAGTGGGTAAAGAGCTTGTGTTTGAGGGGCTTGGCAGGTCGTTATTGGCGGGCGTGACAGCAACCGCGGCGGTCTCGAGTGCCTCATCTTCGAGAACTACCCATATGAAGCCCGTCATTCGCCCACTGGAGCATTCCTGTCGATAGGCCATCATCTCCCAGAATATGTCCAGCGTCTTGATGTTCTTCCAGTTGCCAGTGGTGCGCCGCAGGGCTCCCGATCCGGTCTCCTCATCCAGCTCATCCCGGAAGCGACACTTTGGATCATCAGGGAAGCGGGGGATCAAGCACCGCGGCGGTACCCAGTCGAATTCGCGGTAGTAGCGGGAGATGCGCTCCAGCGGATGAGCCACGGTCCACGATGACGACGACGACGACGACGACGACGAAGAGGATGGGCCACGGTGAGGGATGAACACGCGGGTCTCATATGCGTCCAGGCCTGGCACGAGCAAGTACCCATGTCCACTTTGCTTCTGTGTCGGAGCAGCATCCTTCTCCGAGAGAGGAGGAGGCGGTGGCGATTTTATCAGCGGATCCAGCACCCTGCACCACCACTTTATAAGCCCACGATCATCGAGGATGTGCTTCCCGCCGTGGTCGACGCTCCCGGGGAAAAGATATTGGCCCTGCGAGCGCGCAAATAGGCTGATGACAAACTGGATACCGGCTCGTCGGCGGTGCTCGACGAGGTGCTCGATGAAGGCGGCGCATACGTCGCGGACGGGACTTGCCGAGCCGTGCCGTGGCAGGCCCAGAAGCGGGAGGTAACCCGTCGAGTCAGCCTTGGACACGAATAAGGTGGTGCTATGGGCGGTCGTGTAGAGAAATATCTCGAGACCTAGGACGAGAACCTCTCGTTTGGGCGGAGCTTGCTGCGATTCAGCAGCAGGGGTGGTGTTGACGTCTTTCGGAACCGGTTGCTGTTTCTGTTCCTTGGACGGCAGAAAAATCGACAGTACGAAGAAGTGTTTCTCGCAGTATGTTCGGTCGGGTTGCTCGTTGGGGGGCGGAGAGAAGAGCGCTTCGGTCTTTTGCGGCGACGTGGAGAGGTGATAGATGCCAAACGATTGGTCTTTCGGGAGGACAGAGCAGAGGCGGTCGGCGAGAGATGGGGGCGTCACAGTCGGGAGGAGCGGTGATGTTGGCGGTGATGTTGCTGGTGGTGGTGAAGAGGGCATGTTGCGATGGAGAAGGCTAGCTTTAAGGGGCGAGCCTGATGAAGCTGGCCGGGCGGGAGTGAGGTGATGGATCCGATCTGGAGAATGTGAATCGCGTTGGCGATGGGACATGGATGAAGCTGTAGATACAGCAGATGATCATGCAGTTGTAAACTTGTTTGCGATCAGCTGGTGGCCACTCGCCCTGCAGCGGCAGCGCAAACAGCTGTGCAATGGTGGGGCTCTTTCAGCAGCCGTACAGGAGGTAGGTACCTAGGCACAGATAAACGGAGGGTCCAGGGGAACAAGAAAGAAAAGAACAACACACAAGCCCTACGCGGGAACAACTGAATGAGACTGACGACTGTACGATTTCCAAAAGGTTTTCCGA